>JAVQJD010012031.1:0-15245 GCA_036023655.1 Nannoperca australis
TGTTTGAGCTAGATTGCTTTTGTTTAACGAGCTGTGCTGTTGTAATGGGCTGAACAAATACGTATTATTTTGTCATCTTAGCTGCTTGTCCAGGTACGCTGCTATTATTATGCACAAAATATCTTAACTTGTTTAGCATAACTTGTTTTCTATTATTGTCCTGTAGTATTTAGCGAGTGCATGACCCAAATCACTTGTTAATAACATTTGTTACGCACTTTAACTCAAGTCCTTTATGATAGATAACATTTCTTAATAGCACTGGTGCTACAAGTAGGAATAGGTCATTGATATTTTTATATAGAGAGATAGATTTATATAGTTAGATATAGATATATTGAGTTGTGATCGTGCAGAGCAAAGCATAAATGTTATTAACAAGTGATTTGGCGGGACGCCCACGGAATAAAGCGGAACCGGAAGCACAACTTTTAGATTCGCAATCAAAACTTTAGGGTTCGCAAGCAAAAGTGTGGAAAGTTTCTCTCTCAAACCATTTTTTTGACTGCTTTAAAAAGAAACAAAATTCTCTCCATAAATATCACGAGTCTTAGGTCTGAGTGTGAGCTACGGTCAGCAAAACTCCTTAGAAAGTAGTCTAATGTATATTTACAGTGTTGGTCTGAAGGATGCCTGTACCAAAGCTCCACACATGCAAACACACTCATACATGTTTTTTTTTTGGTTCAAATAAAACAGAATTTCAAATCAACTCCTAGCCTACACTGTTGAAGAGGATTCTGTCAAAAACCCAAACCTATAATATTGCAAAAAAGGGGATGAGATGGAAGAAGAGCACAACCTGTACACTGTATCGCGCACTACACACTAAGGCAACAAGCAGGCGGAGGCTATGAGTTCATTTGGAATTCAGGGCAAAATAAACAACCATTCTGCCGTCAAAAATAAAGACAAAAGAAGCCTCCTGGTCCGTCTACACAGTAACCGCTTCACAAGCAATAAATAATCCCCTACATTCTATTTAAATATTGGAGGGTGAGGAAAGATGGTGGCGAGGGAGATGTTGAGGTGGGGGTGTGGGGGACAGGCGGGTCTCTTTTTTTTCTTTAAATTTCACTCGCTGACATTGTCCATCCTATAGACTACAGTGGTGGAGCAGTCCTGGTGCGACTCAGTGGAGGACACCTTTTTCCAAAGGGGGGCTTTCAGTGCTAGCTCTTGTTGGAGACTCTCGTAATCCATGGGTCCAAAGGTGTGCAGCTGTTTCAATTGACACGAATAACAAATTAGTGGACGCACTAAAGAATGGGAGGCTTAAATTGCCAGCTTTAGTCATAGCAAATGTATGTAATTTAGCTGCTTACTATTGTATACCCAATACAGCAGCACACTTCAAAAAGTGACCACGCTAAAAAGATATTTTCAGCATACAGAAAAACCAGCGGCGACCTCAACAATAACTTAAACAAAGAGACATCATGCAAAGATAGAGGACGAAAGAGGACAACGGTTATCCTGAGTGTGTTTTCCCTTCAGGTGATCTACATGTACAGTTATGAAGATCAACATGTTAGACACAAGCTACAGAACAGCTGATGTAGAATGCTGAGAGCCGTTAAATCACAGAGATTCTTGGAGTGAAGATGTTTTGGTGTGTGTGTTTGATGAGGGACATGAGTTTTCTTATACATTACTCACTCACAACATGATGTGTGTGTGTGCGTGTGTGTGTGTCCTTACCCGCTGGTCTCCTCCTTCTCTGCGAGGGTCGTATTTCTTGGCAAAGTGCCTAAGGTTGTCATAGTTGTGGAAGTTGAAAAGCTCAACAAGGTCCTGGGATGAAAAGCCCGCCAGATACACATTGAAGAAAAAGAAGAACATTTTAGAAGAAGAACAACAACAAGATTTTAGAGGATGATTTTAGAAAAGAAGATTTTAGAAGAAGATTTAAGAAGTAGATTTCAGAAGATTTTAGAAGGAGAAGAAGATTTTAGTAGAAGAGCTTTATTAATCCTTTTCGGATTCATTTTCACACCATTTGTTTTTACAGTGTACACACAGTCCCAGTAGTAAATTCATTTCAAAAGGAAGGAACCTGATTCCATTTGCAGCAGAGGCAGATTCTTGCACCGTGTCATGTAGTGTTTACTGAGATCTGGCCGCCAGCTAATCATTAATCAAGCATCACTTACTTATTAAACAGGTTCAGTCACTTTTCGAGGTTTTAGTACCACACTGCTGCACAATTTCCAATAATTAACCTTTTAATTAAACCCTGAGGTCTTTTTGTCTTTGTAATCATCTAGGTACAAAAAGTGATTTCCTTGAAGCCATAAAGGACTATAAAATAAAATTCACTACAGAAATGTATAGATGAAGACATATGAAGAAGTTATTAATTCTTTACTGGTTTAGTGACACCCAAAATACAGATTTTTGATTGATAACATTTACTCTATTAGTTATTCACTAATATAAAAGTACCTTAACGTTATATCGAAACAAAATCTGAACTCTCATCGAGTGTTTAAGTATTGTACGTCTAGAGAAAGCATATATTTTTTTAGATCTAGTCAGTGAGTGCATTTATTAAGGCACCTGAATGCAGTAACTATGTCATTTGAAACGTTACCAGTTCAAAATACCCGTTTGGCATACAGTAATGCATGCCTCATATGTCTATTTCTCATCTCGGATCCAGATGAATACAAACTCTTAAAAATGCTCTGATGCTGCTGCTGTTATGTCAAAAAATCCTAAAAACATGCTGCTGCAGTTATGTCTTGCCCTGGCTCAGAGTATGTATTCTTTGTACCAGTACACACTGCAGGCCTGTGATGATCTACTCTTCTGTTTCCGGACTTGACATACCGTGCAGAACTGTATTCCTCTGACCGAGTTGCCCAGCTTGTCCAGTGGAGGTGACCAGCACATAATACCCATCACGTTGGGTACAACCAGCAGGATCCCCCCTGCTACTCCAGACTTGGCTGGCAGACCGACCTGCAACAGGGACAACAGATCAGTTACATAACAAATCAGCCATGTGTACCTTCAGTAGCAGCACGACAACGGCACAATGCTCAAACTGGAATGTCGACACAGCCTTAATAATTAATCAGTTAGAGCAATCTATCCACTACTTTGTCTGTGACATTATACTGAAGAATCTCTGCAAAATGTAGCTGTAGAAGTTTCTTTCTTTCTTGCTTGCATGCATGCTAACTTTCTTTGTTATTAAGTTATAATTAAGGCAAAGGTATTTAAGATGAGGTCAGAATTTCTACCAGTCTTTTATTTTCTGTCCGTTAAGAAGTGGACATCTTTTCCAAAACCCAACTAGTATTAACTTGAAATGAAGATATTTTCACACATTGATTGTTCTCTCTACATCTGTCTGTCATCAGTTTGTGTCTCGTTCAAACCTGCCATCCCATCACAACAGACATCATCATATATTATACATATATTGTGTGTTTTGCCTCTTAACTTAATACATATTACACATATTCCTCCACAGCAGTCTAAAACGGATCACATGACAATGCAATGATTATGTGAATTCATACACTGGTGTGTTCAGCTCAAATGATGTGTGCTGTGCACATACTTAATGAACCAGTTATTTCCAGTGACTACTTTATTTTGCTACACTGGTGTGTTCAGCTGAGATGCTGTGTGTGGGGCTGTTTAGCCCCCAAATCCCCATCTTGCTCCCCTGGACCTGAAACCGCGTTTGTGCTCTCTGGCTGAGGTACTGTTGAGTGTTAGCCATCTTGCTAGCTGCGATTGACAAGCTCATCCCTAATGTGGATTAGGCAGCAAAGTGCATTTATTCAACATAGTTTTGACTGTGGAAAAGTCAGTGATGTGTCTCACATTTGTATTAACCTTGCTGGACAAATGTAAGAATTTCTGTGTGCATGTGAGTGAGTGAGTGAGTGAGTAAGTAATATGGAGGTGACAAGTAAGAGTTCTTTCATTTTTTATGATAATATCCTCCCTGTCATCTACCCCTCTGTCTCAAACAAGGCATTTGCGGTCTGTTGTGTGGTTTGTTGTGTTAATTATCAGTAGTTTATAAATGTAGATGATGTGGCAATACATGATGTATTTTTGTAAGTTTTGGTCCTGGGAAGAAACCAAACTTCTCTTTTAAGTCTCAAGCTGCAAAAGATTGGGACCCCCTGCTCCACTGTATCTAGACTTCATCTGTTTTATAATGTGGATAAATATTTTACTAGTATCATAGTTATTTCAGTATTGGTCACAGAGACACATGTATATAGTATGTCACCTGCAAATAGATTACCAAGTAGGAAATATATTAGACCAGGATCAAAAATGTATAAATCTATTGCTAAATCTATGTGCAAAGTCCCTCAAAGTCTCTAAACTAATGATTTACTAAACGAGTCTGTACCATTCAAATTCAAGGAATGTCTTTGTCCTATGTAAATGGTTTACACCTAACTGAGGGCTTCACTGTCGACCATCTGTAGCAGTGCCCAATCATGAAGCAAACAGAAATCAATGCAGCAATAAAGCGCACCACCTGAAGGGTGAGTCACGTGCACAGGTTAGTGGCATTCTGCAATTATAATAATTCACCTTCAATTTATTAGAATTGTGAAATTCTTGAATGTAGCCTGAAACAATTACAAGCTAATGTAATAATTAATGCATAAGAAAAGAGCTCAGGTCAATCAGTACCCAGTCTTGTGAGTGTTATAGGTAGTGACTGTGCAGTAAGAAAATTATTTAGGTGTTCACTTCACAGGTTTGAGTCTTTCGTACTTATAAAATAAAATAATCTGTCCCTACTACACTAGACTGGCTCCCATGTGCCCTCTTGTGATCCATTACTTTACTTACGTGGAAAGCAAACTGTCCTGAGAAGTCGTACATGCCGCAGGAGTGCATCAGACTCAAGGTGTTCCTCACCGCCTCGGGGCTCAGCACACGCTCACCCGTGATGGGGCAGATACCGCCGTTAGCCAGGGTGGCTGCCATGACACTGGCGCTCTCGCAGGTCACTTCAATGGAACACAGCTGGGAGTTCACACAAAGCACAAGGTGTATCATTTCAGGATTTTCTTCCACTACACACCGCCTGAAGAACGGCAGTGGCGAGGGGGGGCAATGGAGTAGGAAAGAGAAAGTCAAGTGTGACATAAAAACTGTGAAAATGAGCGAAAAATCACTAGATCTAAATCCAACTGAACACTGACATGTCAAACATCATCATCATACCACCATATGAGGGAATATCTTTAAGAACAATGCTGTTCAATACCGTTGGTCATTCATGTTGTTATTTTCCGCTTTTTCTTTTTTATTGTTTATTTATGTTTGCTTATATCTTTTCTTACTTAAAAAAGGGGAAAACTGCCAAATCAAGATTTACAACAGGGTACGTACTTTTTAAGAATTCAAGCATATTCACAAATTCCTTTATCATCACATCTAAAAATAAAACAAGAGTTTCAGAGACTTATATATGTATATATCACAAGGAGCACTGAAGCTGTTCTGGAGGCTTATGGTGGAACGATAATAAGACCCCTCATGTTGGTTTTTATATATTCTATATATTCTGTCATTAAAAATGAATAAGAATTGAAAACTGATAGTAAAAAACAAAATATCACTGCTACACTCACTTGAAAGTAGAAGTCCAGTACAGATGTCATGTCTGTCCCCTCTGGGAAACACTGTAGAAACACACAAAATGTAGTGCACAAACATGAACACTCAACCACTGCACATTTCCATGTTGCTGCATTTCTAGATAAGGAAGGGAAAATCACATGTTGCAGTGTTAGGAACATCTGCTGTGGTGAAAGATCAGTAGATCTGATAAAGGTTCATTAGAATCCAGCTTATTCCAAATAGGCACATGTAAACTACAACAATTATGACTGATTGAGGAATACAACAATTCAGAGTTTCGATTGGGTCTCTAGCAGTAATTAACTCCTCTTGCAAACTTTGTAAACTCTGATGGTGGCCTCTGTAGGGCCAAGAAACATTAACAGAGAGACAACGGAAAAACAAAGTCAGCAATCATCCAAGGTCAAACCTTTTTTTCTTTCAGGTAGTAGCCGATGGCAAAGTTCCTGTCCCCTGACTCACGCTCCGACTGGAATCTGTCACACAAAGAGCAGAGCGCTCCCATTACACAGAGGAAGGAAATATTTGCACTGTGTGTGTTGGAATTCCATCACCCACCCCTCATGTGATCATGTGATGATACTGCAACATGAGCCCCAGCTCTTGGTCAAAACAAAAAAGAAAAATCAATAAAAACAAATAACTCTACTGTGTAAGGTAGAAGGTAAAACAAATAATAAAAGGTTCTGCTCACCCTCACTGTTAGCTTCTTTTTGATTTCATCCACTCGTTTTATATAGTCTATTATAGTTGATCTATTTCTTTGTCTTATTTTATGTAACGAGTGCTGACTAGTGCTCTTATTGCTGAGTCGACCAGTTGTCTCGTCTCGTCTTGTCCCCATGTGTTAACCTACATATGACTAATAAAAGGTGAAACTGATCTTTGTGTACCACTAAGGTATACTTTATATACATACAGTCACTTCACAACAGAGTGGTTTTATTTAAGCAGATAGCAGGCATGATCTTTACAGTCTGATGTTCTGTTCCATGTGCATTGTATTCATGTTTGTAAATGGAAAGATATGTAATCTATATGGCCCAGTAGATAGACTGTTGAAGGTGAACTAGAAACAGCTTAACACCAAATATGTTAACCCATTTTGTGTTAGGGTGCACACAACAAAGTTAACTCACGCAGGCGTTTTCACTTTATACCTGTTAAGATCTTTTTTCAGGACTGTGTGGGCGTGTACAGACTGGGCCTGATTCTAGGCTGGTAGCATTGTTGCATCTGTTAGGTTGGCACAGCTAATGCCTTTATTATATTTTAATTGACTCTATAAGAGTTGGTCTCGACCTGCTCTATACAAAAAAGTGCCCTGAGATAACTTTATGATATGGCGCTATATAAATAACATTAAATTGAATTAATTGGTGCATAGAGTTTGGTGATATCGTGTAATTCCTAGTAGAACTCCGCCCAACATCAAGCTAAACAGAAGTCTAATCAGTCGGAGTAACTGACAACACCTGCGTGGGAGTACATGGCCTTTATTTTCACATTGCAAGTGTTGACCCTGTGGATTGGATTCAACCATGACAAGCCACGTGAGATATGTTTACCAGTCATCATGTTTTAAGACGCTGCCAATACACGTGGCATTTTGTTTCCGTGCTGCACATGCCTCAGATCCAGGTTTCACATTTTGTTTTTAAACCCGCACTGAGCCAATTGGTGGGTGTTAGATCACATTATCTAAGAGCTGATTAAAAACACCTGCTGTGACATGACGGAGGCATGTGGAACCTCTAACACTGTAGCATGCTTTCCTCTGGTGAGTAAAAGAAGACATCTAGAAACTTCGAAAACATAACGCATGATTCAGAGGGACTTACGTGGCATTGCTGAAACCCACATACTCATTTCCCGCCATATTCTTCAGAAAGTTCATGACCTGGAGGGAAAGCATTGGTGGTGTTAAGACAAAATGATCAACAAAGGTTCATGGTATGAGGTTAAACTCATGATTGGTTGGTGGCCTATCCATCATACAATTGTGCCTAATGTGTCACTACAACCTAAAGTGCCAGGTCGGACTTCTCATACTTACATAGTCAAATCTTTCAGCGTTGCTTGTACCTTGCTGAGGAGGGAACAGAAGAATAAGCAGTTAGTTCTGTTCATACAACAAGGCATGTTGCAGAAGACAAGCATCATAAAAAGGTAACTCTAAAATGATAATGCTACTGTTGACAAATGAATACTACAGAATTGGGAGATTTGATTACAAAAGTGTAAAAATCACAAGAGCTTTGCCTAGAATTATACAAGTATATACAAACTATTAATAAAATTGGCTTGCGAATAGGTTACAAAGAGGGAAATCTTTGAGTTAAATTGGAGATTTAGTAGACATGTGAATTACCAGAGCTTAGCCAGCTAAAGAAAAACATGTTTCGCCATTACATCTCACTATGCCATCTCACTGATTCCAAAGAAGGGACTCAAGTAAATATTTTCTACATGAAGTATAACTGCACAGAGATGTGGGTGTATGCAGGCATGTTTGTATTGTGGGTTACCATAATGCAGGTGTGCGTGTGTATGTGCATCTACTGTAGGTCATCTGTGCAAAGAGCCGGTCAGCCAAAACAGAGGGGAGGGAGGGAAAGAAGGGAGGAATGGTGTGTTCCTCTGAGAATAAAATTCACATGTATCAAGTCATATTGTAAGCTCATTGATGCTGCTTATTCCCACAAAGAAAACGCAGCAAAAGAAAAATGGACACACATGCACATTGTAAGTGCTGTAGCATTTGTTCCAAATTAAAAATACTGAACAATTTGTTTGCATTGGTGTGAAAAGATGTTTTTAACTTTACATTCAAAAAGGCCAATACCTCACATGTGACTGACTTGAAATTCTGCACTTTACTGTGCAGAAGAAAACATAAGTGACACTGATGGAGGTGTTAGAGTTTCTAAATGGGGTTTCTACATAGCTGAGGGGGGGGGGGGAGAATCAGGGGATTGGGAGAGTGAGAGGAGATAGATATGGAAAAGGAAGAAAAAATTACCAACGTCATTTGACCTGCAGCAGCAGTCATTATTTCCCACAGTTCCTAAGTCTGGAAAATATGCAACAACATACAAAAACAATATGTAGCCTTCAAGCACCATGTAACAACAGTTTAAGGCATACTGCCACGGCAACCATCCCGTAGCTTTCCCACCGAGGTTAAAGCAAACTGGTCAGCCTGACCAACGGCTTGACATTTGTGCTTTAGTACAGAAAAACAAAAACACATTAAGACAGTGGTGACAGTGGTGAGCGGATGTGGACACAGACACACAAATTTTGGCTCTACATTGTCTACACGTATGCAGTGTAGTGGGCAGTTTAACATGTTTTCTGTATGATGGAAGAGAAAACTTTAAAAATCAAGAACAATGGGGTGCAACCTGTTTGACTTGACTACTGAAAACACAGTATGGCCGCTGAGTGTGTAAGGAGGACCTCGCTGTACTGTGGTATTTAAGAGAATAGAATGAGTAGATTTCCTGCAATAGATTATTTAAAAATACAGAGGATGTTTGTCTGCTTCTTTTCAGCCCAGTATAGCTCTACTCACACCACTGCCAGCAATGTTTAATAATTAGTTCATCATTTTAGGGAAAGTTCTTGTGCGCTTTTCTTCCAAGAGCCAGATGAGAAGATCGATATTAATCTCATGTTTGCGTTACAGTGCCTCTGGAAAGTATTCACAGCGCTTCACTTTTTCCACATTTTGTTATGTTACAGCCCACGTGGCATGGTGGCTCAGTGCACTGCACTGTTGCCTCACGGCAAAAAGGTCCTGGGTTCGATCGCTGGCCTTTCTGTGTGTTTGCATGTTCTCCCCATGTTCACTAGGGGTTTCGTCCAAAAAAAGAAAAATCATGAAGAATGGCTTGCTGCAGGGCATGAACACTTGGACTTGGTCCCTGGTTGCCGCATTGATGGCTCACCACTGCTCCAGCTTCCTCCGGAGGAGGAAGGACGACTGGATAGGAAACAAGTTTCTGAATCTCTGATCTTATTCAAAATGGAATAAATTATTTTTTTCACACAATACCCCATTTTGACACCGTGAAAAAGGTTTGAGACTATTGCAAATGTATTAAAAATAAAAAACTTAGAAGTCACATGTACATAAGTATTCACAACCTTTGCCATGAAGCTCAAAATTGAGCTCAGGTGCATCCTGTTTCCACTGATCATCCTTGAGATGTTCCTACAGCTTAACTGGAGTCCACCTGTGGTAAATTCAGTTGACAGGACATGATTTAGAAAGGCAGACGTCTACATGTGATTTCTTAGTTTTTTATTTTGAATACATTTGCAAAAATCTCGAAAAACCTTTTTTCGTGTTGTCATTATGGGGTATTGTGTGTAGAATTTTGAGGACAAAAATGAATTGATTCCATTTTGGAATAAGGCTGTAACATAAAATGTGGAAAAAGTGAAGCGCTGTGAAAACTTTCCGGATGCACTGTTTTATAAAAGCTAGATACCAAACCCAAAGAGGCGCCTTTTCAGTTCAATGAGAACTGCTCGCCTGGCGCATACTCCAAAAAAAGAAAAAAAAAAGTTTCTTCTTCCTGGGTATGAGGCCTGCTGAATATGCGCAGTAGTGTACATGTCTCTGCCCACGAGTCCCCACTTGGCCTGTAGACCCTGAGATGACGTCACAGACTTAAAAATCGCTCTGCTTGAGGAAAGTTTGACAAATATAAAACCTCCATGGCTCAAACGCGTAATAGAAAGAATCAAAATTGAATTATAATGTGCAATAACACGATGCATTGCATGTTAGAAAACATATACTATTTTTTGGCAAACAACAGCTCAGCTCAGAGCTAAACATTTGCACTCCAGCTCTGTACTTAAAGCAGCATTCATTGATTTTCTGGCCACTTAAATGGGGCCAGTGGAACCAGACATAAACACAACCGTTCTTTTAGCTCTCTCTTTGGTCTTTATCAACTCCTAAGAAAACTTTCACCATTTGCTAACTTTGTGTGCTGTTTGATGCTGGGCAGATAATGGACAGTGCTTGGCTGAAAACATCTTCTTGCTGCAGCTAAAAACATCGTTAATAAGAGCTGTGAAAAGGTGCAGGCCCTAAAACCAAAACAATGTGCTAAAAAACACTAAAATGCTATGTGGAACAGAGAAACTGTAGGGATGGAATTTATTTGTGGGTTTGTCACAAAAATCCAAACCTGTAACAGTTTTAGCAGTTTTAATGCACTGGCATGAGACGGATATCAATCTTCTCATCTTAGTTTCTGAGAGAAAGCACATTTCCCAATATGTGGAACTATTCTTTAGAAAAGCCAACTTACTCACTGCTGTCTGTGATCATGAATGTGTATTTTCAGATACAACACAAAATGCTAACTGGCTAAACAACTGTAAATCCTGGACTTAGTATTTTGTGACTTCAGACAAAGTCCAGCAGTTGTATGACGACAGAAACAGAAAGATGTCTCCATGACAACACCTGTTTTGTTTGTATACACTATGCTAAAACTAAAATAATTAATAAAATCACAGAAAGAAGCGACAGTTGACTTCTAAACATTGCTGGTTACAGAACAGATCAAGACGCTGCTAAGACAAACCAGATGTTTGTGTTATATACAAATGTTAATACTGGTAACAAAAGTCTGGAATCAATGTTCAACATTTGGTCAAGCTGCCTTAGTAGTAATGTTTCTCAATAATACTACAGTTTTGCACTACAGCAATCATTTTCCTAAGTGCCTCAAAACCTGAAGTACAAAAGTGTTCAGGTGTCTAAATGCTTGCATAGATTTCAGTGACTTTTTAACACATGATGCAGTTTTTCTTGTCAAGGCCCTGAGCACTTTGCACCTAATACATTTTCCACGACAATGCTAAAATAAAAAAAAGATGTCTGCACACTGTTTTAATAGATTAGTCATTAATGTCTTGCCGAGCAACACTACAGTAAGGTAATTTGTAGTGCTTAGCTTAAACATATGGAACAAACTTTAAAAACAATCCCATTGTAAAATGGTTTACTGTGCCAACTGTTCTGTTATCTTTGTTGTAAATGCACAATAAAAAAGGCACAATTTATACACATCGGCTGAATTTGGAGAGTATGATCACTTGCTCCAATCATGTAAACCATCATCACATAAGTTTGTGCGTAGTGGTGACTATAGACTCAAGTTTGGGCAACTACATATTGGTAGCCTGTCGTGGTATAACAACAGTACAATCTCAGAAGGCATGGATTTGCAGACAATCTAGTCATCTAGTCAAGAATATGAGGTAAAGTAAGTCAAATAGGGTTATATCTCTGAGACGATAATGCACAAGAAGCACAGGCAAAAAAAAAGGAGGGAATGAGATTTTAACAACATGTGGACACTGAAAACACACAGGTCCCAGACCCAGACCCTTCTAACAGAGCTATTCTGTTGTACTCTTAAGTACAAGAGGTCCAAAATGAAATCAAGAACAAACACAGAGGATGATTTTAACACCAATTACCATTTAATTACTCTGAAGGCTTTTATGTTCCCTCTCAAGTAAAAACAAACTAATGATCACACCTCCAAGCTTTGACAGCACATGTCAACATCAATACGAATGCAACAAGGAGGATTCAAATCATTAGTCATCCAATTCAGTTCAAAGTCTAAGTGCTTGGGGCAAAAGCTTAGCATGACAAAAGGTCACCTCCATAAAGAGCTACTGTCAAATACTGGAACCTAGAACTTGACGATTTTGTAGCAATGAAGAGACAATGTGTCAAACATCCATAATTCATTTCAATATATAAAAAATCAATAGAGTTGGCACACAGTAAAGGTGTTTCTAGAAACCTCGTCTGAATATGTGTGTGCACGAGTGCTAATAATACACTGCTAGCGCCCATTATGTAAAGAGAGCTTGGCAGGGTTAAAGCATTAAAAATGAAACCTGATCATTAACAGCTGTAAAGAGCTACAGCTATTGACAAAGCTGGCCTTTAAGCCATGCCTAAATGTTTTGAGTGACCCTGTGAGCTGCAGTTTGTGTGACTTGATGGATAACAGGCGGCTCCGAACTCTGGTGCTAAGATGAAAGGGCTGTAGCAGGTGAGGTTATTATCAGAGTTCCTGTCTCTCTTCATGAGCAGACTGGCCGGCCCGCCTGCACCTGCATTTGACTAGCTTTCCACCGGGTAGGTTATTTTCAGCAGGGTCAATAACAGTGTGGGTGCTGGGGCGGCTAAGTGCCTTCAGGAAGGATTATCACAAGCCTTAATCACCACAACAAGACGCATGGCAGTGGACTGTGGTAGTGACCCAGAAATAATTCCAGCTGAGTCAAGAGTCAGAAATATTTGTAAGTAAGTAAGTAGTAAGTAACATCAGAAAATAATACGCAAAATACTGCGTTATTGTGAGTGGGTTTCATTGTGTTCAAAGAAATGGAGGTTGTTAAACAGTCCAATCTTATCTGCTACCAATATTTATGTTACCCTTCATTTTATCTACTTGATAAAGCAGCTCAGAGATAACCAGCATACACAGACTTTTCTAAGTACGGTTTCAGTGGATATGACACGCAGACTGGACATAAAAAAAACACATGAAGAAAAAAAAAAGAAGTGTTTGTGCTTTTACCTTTATCAGTGAAGTACAAACAATAGCGCCGGCGTTCACCATTGGGTTGTGGGGCTTATCTGCAAAACAACAAGAGGATCAAGGTGTAATCGTTCACATCTGAGAGCTCTGTATATATACACATTAATTAATGACAATCAAATACATGTAGAGCACACATTGACTCAAGATACTACAGATAAACAGCATTCAATGTACATTGTTTTTCATATGAACTTTGATTGTTTCCTAATTTCCAGATTAATAGATCAACAGAGGACATCTTGTTGTGAATGACGAGTGATCACAAAAAAGCTTTCCTTTTAGATGGTGTTGAAAATCAAGCTGTTTTCAAGGAGTATATTTGAACTAAGCATAAAGCATATCCCTAACCTTAAACAAAATGGTTCAAATTAAGCATTCTCACAACTTTCAAGACTTTGTACGAACCCTTTATATGGTTTGTCAGCTGGTGACGTGTCACATGTTCTTCCCCTACAGGGACATCCCCAGCTTTCTCCGCAAAGGCTTTAGCTCTAGTAATGTTGGGCAAACTCAGTGACCAGATGAGAGGAAGCCTTCCTCCCTCAAATCTCCAAAAGAGTTCAAGTACAGCACTTACATCACCTACATTTCCTCCCTGGTGTGATCCCCTTACACAACACAAAAACCATGGGGCTCTCTTGGCAGCCGACAGGCAACAACTACCACACCAGATGTGACCACAAAATGGCTGCAGTTTTAAGCACCAAGCTGGGGATTGTGGAGGCACTTCCTCTGCCAAACCAACCACGCCTTTGATCACAATAACATTAATAACAATTATGGAATTTATCTTTATATTAAAATATCCCATAAATAATATTATCCAAGTACTTACCCAGCACTGTTGTAGCAACTTGTATGCACAGTTTTCCCTAACATGTTTATTTTCACAATGCTGTTGCTCAAAATCCTCTAATGCCAGCATCTGTCTCGTTCACAGCTATCGCCCTTTCTCTCGGGGATGCTAAAGCTCGACAGCCGACGAGCATGTCATTAAGGGTCACGGGGGAATGAAGAAAACAGAACAGGAAAAATACTAAACATGTAGCTACCTTTAACCTAATTGCTCTCTTGTTTGCAAAACTAACACTAACACTGACACTCTCCATTATCAATTTTAATCAATCTCCACTGCAACATTTTGAGCAGGATCAGTAGTGTCAGACACTCATACACAGACAAAAACTTGATAAAAGAGAAAAAAGGTCTGAAAGCTCACCATCTTCGTCCAGGAAGAGCTTATTAAAGCGCAAGCCACTGGGCTCCTTCCCAATGAAACTGTGCACGTACTCTGTGCCATAGTCGTTAACAGCGACAGCGTACTTCAGAGGCTTAACACAGGACTGCAGACAGAAGGGGACCTTGGTGTCTCCGACTGTGTGTCTGCAAGAGGATAAGGATAACAAGTTACCTAAGAAGGCAAATGCAGCTGCGATTTCAGTGATTATACAAAACACATTCAGAATGAGAAACTAGAATAGGACTGGCAAAAAGTATAAATGTATTAACAAGACTGTCATGTCATACCTTGTGTTCTGAGAAAACCATAAGGTTCAGTGAGAGAGCTTTACAGAATGATAACACAACTGCACAATCTGTTAAGTACCATGTAATCTTTATGACTTCCCCTCTTACACAAACAGAACAAACGCACACACCTATGGGATTTTACAACTGCATATCAGAGAACACGCTATTCAAAACACATCACTTTGTTTTGTCTGCTTGTTCTTGTTTAAACTTTACTGGGAATTCCAAATGGGCAGGGTAAATTAGTTTAATCAACGCTACTTAATAAAAAATAAAAAATAAATATATATATACTGTTCCTCCTTAAGCTCGGGTCCTCTACCAGAGGCCTGGGAGCTTGAGGGTCCTGCGCAGTATCTTAGCTGTTCCTAGTACTGCACTCTTCTGGACAGAGATCTCAGATGTTGTTCCTGGAAGCTGCTG
>JAVQJD010012041.1:0-35203 GCA_036023655.1 Nannoperca australis
TCATCTTTGTTTTTGAAGTCGTTGAAAACGGTCTCTGCAGTGATGGCCATCGCTTCCTTAAATAGCTTGCTATCCGTAAAAGGCTTCTTGTGTTTAGCCAAAAGGTGACTTACACGAAACGAAGCTTCAGTAGCAGCCTTATTTTGAGCAGCTGGTTTGGTGAAAAGTAACTGCTGGGCCTTTAACTCCGACTTTAGCTCGCCAACTCTCCTAGCACGGATTGCGCTCTTTGGTGGGTAGCTGTCTTTGAATCTCTGGTGGTTGGTGTTGTGGTGACGCTCCAGATTACCTCTTTTAGACAGTGACTGTGTTTGATGGCACAACATACATACACACTTGTCTTTCACCAAGGTAAAAAGAAATTCCTTCCCATTCTGGATGAAAATGGTAGGTTTTCGCCTTCTTTCATGGCACCTCCGTCATGCTAGCTAACAGTAGCTAGCTCACCGGCCAGTGCCCTATACTGACATTTGCAACAGTTAACGGACCAGTTATCTTATTTCATTGGTCACATTAACAGTAGGCTACTCATCTCATTGGTCAGCTGTGTCAAGAGCGAGAGGTGCTTGCAAAACCAAACATTAATCAGGGATAATCTATTTGTGTATTAATTTTTGTTTTTATTTTCGGGAGCTACAGGGACAGTCTCAAAGATCTACCAGTCGATCGAGATCGACGGGTTGGTGACCACTGGTATAGAGCTATATTCCGAATGCGTTTAGCTTATTGTACAGACTGGAGGCCCGATGAAACAGCTAGCCTGGATCTGTCCAGAGAGGAAAGTGGCTTTTTCTTTTCACATGATTTTTGAAAACCTGAACATGAAGAGAAAAGTAAAAATGACAATTTGTTAGTTTATGAGGAGGTGTTCTTCTTTACGAACTACGCTTTTCCATCCGCCCAGTTCTATACAAAATTTCCAGCTTGACTTCTACGTCAAACTCTTAATTTGTTATTTTTCATTTCGTTTTATGTACAATTTAAATTCAAAATAAATGTTAATTAGCTTCAAAGATGTTGGAACGCATATTGTTTCTCCTTCAACAGAACCAAGCTTCTGCTTAAAGTCTTTACGCTAAGCTAGGATAACAGAAAGCAAGAAAGGTGTATTTTATTATATTTATTATATAACTATTACTTTAATTCATCTATATATAATATATACTTTTTTATTATATTTATATTCACTTTTTATTATATATATATGTGAATTCATATTTTCATAAAAGGACAAAAGGATATATGATTGCTTTATAGCATTAGGGTGTATAGCAACATATTTGTATGTAATAATATTCACTGTGATATGTGATTTTAGTGGTGTTTTTAAAGAATATTCATTTACAAAATGGGAAGAAAAACACAAAAAACAAACTCCCCTCTGACACACATCACCTAATGTAGCAAGTCAGCTGAGCTGTGAATCTCTTGAGCTTTCAGTTCCCCCATGCAGATGTCGATCTTCCAGCCGTCAGATGCTGTAAGACATATTTGCAGCTTTGTACTTTTAAGACAGAATACCTTTCAAAAAGGCAGCTCAGATCCATTTAAGTACTCCAAAAATTTCCCCGGACAGTTTGGATTTTTGGCTATCTATCAAAGTGCGTTGCAGCTAAGCGCCTGCCTGCTGCGACCCTCATTTTAACTACAAAAACTCTTTTTAATGGCAAAGCCAGCCCTATTTCAACTGCTGTCATCTCTTCAAACACACACCCGCGCCTCCTTCTGAGCGCTTTGTAGTGTTGAGGTGGGAGCGGCGTGTGTCTAAGTGGAATAGTTGACTGGTCAGGCCGGATGAGATGTCTGGGAAAAGGCCTATCCTATCAGGTAGAACCTCCATCAGTGCTGCAGGGACCTCTCTGCTTTCAAGCCTCTAGCACACTGACAGATAGCTTTAAAGACCTCTTTTAAAGCGTCTGCTATGTTCTGAAGCTGAGAGACCTTCCTGTATGTGTGTGTGCACGGTCGCACACACACACATACACACACTCAAGCGCAGTCTGTGATGAGTCCAAATGAACAGCAATGTACTGAAGGGAGGCAGATGTAGCGGAGCCGGTGTAGGAGTGAGGCAGAGAGAGGTGAGATTGGAAGTCTTGCGGCAGGAGGAAGGAGGAAACTAAACAGAAACATATTAACCAGAGGCTTATTTTTGTGAGTCTTTCAGCAATAAAGCAACAGGCAGAGAGATACAGCTGAGGAACGCCACGTGTTCCTCCCACTGGTGATATTTACAGTCAGAGAACACTGTGCTGAATTACGTAACTAATGTAGATCTGATGAATAGGGATAGATATTTGAGGGAGAGTTGAGGTCAGGTTAGAAAATTTGACATTTCTCATCTGTTGCCTCGATGTTGGCTGCGTTCAATGCAGATGAGGCCTTGCTAGATTATCAAGAGAGCGTTTCTTTGGCGGAGGACATTCCTCTTTGGCTTCATGTCTATAATAAAACCGCCTGAAAGCGTCGACTCCTCTCAGGCAACTTTCTGCGCTGAAATACTCCCCAAAGGAAGCGCGGCTGTGTTGTCTTTGCAATCGAGGCAAATGACGCACCCCATGTTGCGTTCCTCAACCAACATTTACTCCTGTATTTATCTACATCACCAGACCCAGCTGCAGACTTCTGATTGGTTTTGCTTGAGTAATGAGCACAATCGACAGAAAGTACAATTTAATTAGGAGCCGCGAACGGCGAGGCGGAGATGGAAGATACTGGCAGAGGACGGGGATGGCGATTAATGGAACAACGCTTTTCCAGTGTTCCATCGTGGCAATCTGATTTATTAATTACCCACGGCGGTGGGGTTTTTATCTCGCTCGTCATGCAAATTGGCAGAAGAGACACGCTTGCGCATACACACTCACAAAGGAAGGCAACATTTGACATCATGGGGAGGCTTGTCTTCTCTCTGTGTGATGTCGAGCTGTGTGACTCACAGCAGGTTTATTTCAATGAGCACTTGAAAGAAGGTATGATTGACAGTTTAGTACAGTCAAAACGCACACACACACACACACACACACACACACACACGGCTGACCTCAAATATGCCCATAATTGGAATTTTTTAGGTGGAGAGGTCAGGGTTGGTCGAGTGATTAAATGCAGCCTTCTGTCTGCTGCTCTTATGGCAGGTAGTGACATCGCAGCCATGAGAAATAAAATTTAAAAAAATCCCACTTTAATATCCAGCTGCTGGATGCCTCTGGCAGGGATTAGGACAAGATTGCGCTCGAGTGCCCCGCACATCCTCTGTGGTTAACTGTATATCCACAAACACAATTACTCAGACAGACAGGCACACAGATACAGCATGAGGGAGATACATGTTCAGGTGCACTGTTCTTATAGCTTCCTGTCTTTTATGCTAAATTAAAGCCGTGTAGTATTGTAGAGCGGCAGACCCACAGACGCTGTTTAAACAGTAAGACATACATGTGGTCTTGTACATGTTATGTCTGCTTGCAGACACACCTTCATTATGTGCAACCACTAGTGATGGTTCATTCGTGAACGATTCGTTCTATTTGAACGAATTTTTGAAGTGAACGAAACAAACTGATTCCTCCTGCAAAATGATTAATTCGTTTGAGTCGCCGCCGTCCGCCAAAAGCTACAGAGAAGCAATGTTTTTATGATTTATTTAGTTCCTTCGTTTTATTTTTTTTTATTCTACAGGGACGTTCTTTCTTTACCTGATTTCAAACGTTTGCTTCTTGAGTCATTCTTCAAAATTATTAATATTAGCTTACTATATATTGTGAGAGTTTTCTACAATAAAGTTTGTCGTTGTCTACACGTAAAAAAAAAAACATTCTCACCCAGGGTGAACCGTCTTTTGTATGTAGGCTAGCTGAGTAGAAATAAAATATAGTGACAGATACGTTATGAATTTCGATTCTTGTTTCAATATAATGCCCAAATATAAAGTCTTTAGAAAATAACCTTTTAAGGACATAAAAGTTGTCACAAGTTTATTATCGGGTGAGGGTGCATCCATGTTTGTTTACGTTGTTGACATCAGTCAGTCCATTACCTGCCGAGTGCACTGCACTGTTACATAAGTGGAAGAGTCGTGTAAAGGCTGTGTAGAAGCAAGACATATATCCTGTTTTATTAAATATTTTACATGTTGCAGTGTGAAGGATGCGTGTCCCTGAAGGGAATCCAAATTACCATCACTATCAACCACTGAGTACTTAAACTGTCCACAAGTACAGTTTTATACTTTCCTCGTAATTCAACACTGTACGATCTGGACACAATTCTCCAGCAAACCCATCAGATTATTGCCTTAAATCTCTTGTTTTTTTTTCCAATAATGTCTGTGAACTTGACCAACACTGGTGGGATGGAAGTCTGAATGTTTTGTTTTCATTTCAAAGAAGTGACTCCTTGAAGAGTCAGTGCTCAAAGCTAACAATTGTTTTGCCTCTGGTGGTATTTTATTTTGCTGCTAAATCTTTCAGGAGTCAGAAGAGGAACTGCGAAGCACATACTGAGAATGAATCACCAATGATGTGCTGCTTGTGGGTGGCAAAACTGATGCAGACTGCATTGTTTTTTAAAATGTTAAAAGGCACGCACAGATTCTTTTGGGCCGCAATTATATCACTGCATTTGAGTGAGCCGCCACGTGCTCACGCTAACACATGGTTTACTTTGTTTGTGTGTGTGCGTAGATATTTGTGTAAATTACATCCATTGGTTTGTTTGTGCAAAGCAGTCAAATCAATCATTGAAAATCAAGAGGATAAACATCTAAAGAATGAGATGAAAGTTACACATTTGTGCAGATAAGAAGAAACCCAAGGAGCTTATTAAAAGTACCAAACCATGACAAACAACAGAGAAAGCAGAAACAATAAAGTTAATCAAAATGACCCAAATATTAGTGTTGAAAAGCTTAGAGTCATGACTAAGGAATCAATATATCTTTGCTGTTTGTTTTGACTTGTGTAGTTATTTGGTCGAAATTTATCAAAAGAGGAAATGTAAGATGTTTTTTTTATTCACATATCATTGTCAGTACTGATGCAATATCTGTGTGGTTTGTTATATCACTTAAATGTAATGATCCACAGGCAGTTAACCAGCTGGGCATTCACATTGTAAATCCTTGCTATGGTGAGAGCTCCATGTGTTACTTCATGGTACTACTTAGAAGAGCGTCGTGATTCAGATCACTGAGGACCATTCAGAGTTCTGCTTATTTGCGGTCACCACAACTAGACCCACAAAAGAGAGACAGCTGTTTGGTTTGTATGATGTGGGACAAAGACAAGTGTGCCGGAGTCAGTGGAACGTCAGCGGAAACGTTAGCAAGCTAAGCTAACTTGCTTCAGTTTTCCAATTGGAAGCTCGTTAACCTAGCTTGCATGCTTGCCCTTTTGAATACAGATTTAACAGCAGGATGGGTCCTCCCAAATACTGAATGTTACAGAAGGGATGTCTTGAAAAAAGATGCTCGAACTTAGCAATGCCAGTCAGTCAATCACTGCTGTGGGAAACACTCAGCCAGACGCCTGAAGCTTAGACCCTGGTCCTCAAATATGTGGGTTTACGTTCTTTTTTTATTTTACTTTAAAAACTACAACAGTTGCAGTAAGGTGCAGGTCATAGGATCAGTCATATTGGTAATAAATGGTGTGCGTAGATACAAATACATAAACACTCACATAAAAACCATCACAAGATAATACATTCCAAAAAGGAGTACCACAGATTTTACTCAAACACACCTTCCTTTCCCCAAACCAGCCTTACTGCTTCCCTCTTTCTCTCTCCCTCTGCCTCCACTCCGATGCAAAAGACCTTGATGTCTCTTTGAGGGTTTGCCACGGCACATTTCCACGGCAAATCTAGCGTGTTATGCCTGCGCCAGCATTGCCAAGTCCTCATCATTCATTGTGATGACTCACAAAGCAAGGCCGAAACACAAATGTCTCTCTGCCACCGAACCCCCTGGATGAGAGAAAACATGTCTGTATATTAGAAGAATAAAAGGAACGGATTCACACTGATTGGCCTACGCTGCCTCTCGTCTCGGAGTCTATTTTGATGATGAAGGCTTGAGCAGGTGTATCAAACAGTGGCCTTGTGGTTAGAAAATGAGGGGAAATCGTTTTACAGATTGTGGGAATTGTTGTCTTTAATTACCTTCCTTCCTTCGTGTCCTCCTGAATATTCCACAGGCTGAAAGACTGCTGCTAAATTACAGGCAAAGATAAACACGTCTCAAATCCAGCAGAAAGTCAACGTGACGCAATAACCATCTACTTCCTTGTTAACTCTGGTTTCTCAGAGCAAAAGAAAAATCAGCAACCTCATTCAGCACTCCCTCGTATTCCCCCCTGAAGTGACGAGAATTCATATCCAGCTTGCGCAAAAAATCAATGATCACTTGAGTTCACGGTACAAAAAGAGGCGGAACTCGTATTTACAGTGATCAAACAGGGTGGCAAACCAGTCCCTGAGGCATGCCATCTTCCACCCACTCACAAAAAACTACCACGCACACTCACATATACCAACATACACAAACATTACACAGGCTCTGAGCCACTGCAAGCCGGCTAAAGCAACATTTGATTTGAGGTGATGGAAATGGAGGAACGCAAGCTTGTAATCCTGTGAGGGTGACTCCAGCGCGCTTGAAATGGGTCCCAGTGGCGGTACGGTACTGGCTCCGGGGCATTGGTAAATGAATCTGTCTGCAGTCACACAGCCAAATGAACACGGGGAGCTAAGTAAGAGAGTGGCGGGTGCGGCAGTTCATTTATGAAATGTATTAGGATTTATGAGGCAATGAAGTGTAAAGGTGCTTTATTACTCTCCCACCGCCATCAGTCCACCAAGATGGAAAACAGAAATGACACTAAATGTTTCTACTGCAGTTTTCTTTCCTTTTCTCTAATGGCAGGAAACTGGCATAATGAACAAAATTCTGGAATCAATTTTAAAAACGTCCTATATTTATTTTTATTTTGTTTATATTTTCTCTCCGTTTTATTCAGGGGAGATCTATTTCTATACTCGTTTAGCCAATATGGTCTTCAGGTCACACTGTCAATCAGGTCAAAAACACACCACCTTATGCCATATTTGCAGGCAAATATTTTCCAATATACTGTATGTCTGTAAACCAGCATTAACATGCTACACTGTGACTTCTGGTTGAACCAATCCTGAAAGCTGACCAGGTGTGGAAATAGAGAAAATGGTGCTGATCTCCTGAAGTCATGTCGAGCAGAAGGAATAAGATGATCTGTGTGTGTGTGTGTGTGTGTGTGTGTATGTGTGTGTGTGTGCGCGTGCCATGTGACTGAAATGTGAAGAGTGGTTTTGCTGGTTCAGTAAATCCTGGATGAGATCAAAATCATCTCAAACTTGTGTGAATGAGGTCTCCGAGGAGGGTAATGGAGAAAAAGGCCAGCTTGGTGGTTTGTGGTAGATCGTGTGTGTTCATGTGTGTGAGTAGATATACTATATGGGTCTAAACAGGATCTCAACTCTCTGAACTATATGAATCTAAACAATTGCTTGGATAATTATTGTGTATTTTTGCAACTTGTGTCACCTTTTGTGTAAGTTTGTGCCATTCTTTAATAAAGTGTGGAAAAATGTTCTCTTTGGCAATACACAATCTTTAGATAAGTATTGCTCATCTCAAGAAATAACCTCCAAATAAGTCTGATTGTTGATGTCTTATTTGAATTTATTTGACCTGGGCCCGTATGTATTAGGGTACATTTATTTGTCATTCTACAACACAGGGCTGTACAAAGAAATGAAAGCTGTAGCCCCCTTCACGCTACACCTACAGAACAAATATTTTAGAAAAGAATAAAATAAAAATACAGTTATCATATAAACATATATAATATATACAGTTACTTCTATACATATCTTATACAAAGGTAGAGGTATGGTAACACCTTATTCATGGTGGAGTTGCTCTGTGTCTCTGGTCAGACAGCAGCAGGGTGAACAGGCGGAGGCTGGGGAGGGTTCTGTCTGTTAGTATCCACTGATGCTCAGTTTTAATCAGTTGCTGCAGAGCCCTCTGTTCCCGGGCCGTACACATCCCATAGTTTGTAATGTTTCCAGTCAGGTTATTTCTGTTGCTCCTCTGTAGAAGTTAACATGGAACTCCGATTCTTTACCAGCATGGAGACTGTGAAGTCCGTGGCAGGTTGTCTGCAATGTTGATTCCCAGGAACCTGAAACAGCTGCACTGATGTAGACAGCAGTGTGCATCTTTGACTCCATTTTCCTAAAATCGATGCTCAGCTGCTGGTTTTGCTAACACTGAGCAGCGGGCTGTTCTCTGAGCACTTCTGTGCAAGACTATTGAATTCCCCCTGAATTCTCATCATGGTTTGTAATCCGGCTGATGATGGTAGTGTCGTCTGCAAACTTCACAACAGTATGCTCTGATTGTTTGTGTGAACCGGAGGGGCCTGAGCACACAGCATTGGGAGATAGTCAAACAATTTAGTTTACAGATCAGAAAACACATTTAAGTATGCAATTACTCTATAAGTAAAAGATAAAAGTGAAATTCCTTCATGTTTACTTGCAAACTTAACAATTAAATCTATTTACTAAAATTCTAAAAATACTCATAGATGTCTGCAGTACAGAGACAGAGGTAAGCACAGCACATCTTCTTTCGGAGGAATAAAAAGGGTGTAAAATGTTATTAGTCATAACAAATAATATTTTAGCTTAAGGAATATATAGTCTACAACAGGGTAGGTTCAGCAGTGTTACCAGCATTTGATTTAAACATTAAATACAGTGTTACACCTGCTAGGTAACACCTACTGTAATCTTCTAGGAATGTGCGTTTGTACGTATTTAATTAGCCACTGCAGCTTCTTGCCAGATGGCTTTGTGTTGTGGTCCGGCCACACTTTAGCCAGATTCAACTGTTTTGATGGACAACCCTGAATCTTTTGTCCTGGAACTCCTGAAAGACTACATACACACACACACACACACATTATGTAACCTGTTCTGGCTCCTTATGTTGCTTATAGAATGAGTACATGTCATTATGAAGGCCATGATGAGCATGTGTGTTAGTGTGTGTCCTTTGACATGTCCTATGCCCGCCATGCTATCTGGCCTCTTGACCTCTGTCACAGTAGGGAGACTTTCATTAGCACCCGGTGAGAGGAGCACAAAGGAAGGAACAACCTGACCCAACACTTATGCCATGAAGATGCTTCCAAGAAAAACATGAAGTCTGCTTTGCTGCACCAACAGCTGTGAATATAACGAACGGTGACGACTGTTTACTGGGGTTATTAAGCGAACGCTTACAATCTGCACGCCCTGACACATTTGATCATTTAATGACAACTAATTATGTGACCTCCTAATGTTGGGTTTCTCTGAGGTCAGGTTGCCACTGTTTGCAATGCTGAGAATGCTTTTTGGAAATACAGAGGTAATTATTGGCGAGAGCTCTCATTAGAAACGCTGTGTATCTGAGCATTGCAGAGAGAGTGAGAACAAAATCCAATTATCGCCCTCTTCTCACCCACCCCTCTGCGACATCAATACTTCATTATAGCACCTTGTCCTCGGGGTACAGACACACTCTTACTCCTGCACATGTGCATGTACGTTACATACGTATATACAAACAGCTGCAATGCATGAAGTCATTAAAGACGGGGTTTTGCTACATTTACTTCACCACGATTTGGTACAACAATATTAAAGTTACATGCACCGTGAGCCTGTCTTTGCATGTATTTGTATATAGCATGAGACAAAACTTTTCTACAAGAATTTTGTCAAATTACCTGGATTAACATGGTTTCACTTGCTCAGTTGGTCTATGAACTAAATTATGTGCCCCAGACAGTTACACTCAGATTTGGGTCAGAAGGGATTCTGCCATCTCGAGAAAAACATGTGACAGGTGACAGTGTTTCATGTGACTCCACTGGGCCAGATGGAGCTTGACGTGGAACAGCAGTTCACCATAATTGTTGCTTGTACACAAATTTTTCAGAAATAATAATTTCAAGGAGAGAAATGTTGTAAGGCACCATGGATGCAAGAACATTGAATAGTGTTTTCTGCATAGGCCAAGCTGATCTGTCCAGCTTTTTATTTTCATTTCTTTAATTTAGTATAATATTTTGTCATCAAATCCATCATTTCAAGTATAGCTTGATTTCTTCAAGAGCACCCATTGACTACAGCTCATCATGACAATCAGAACTCTCTCTCTCAAGTGACAGCTGCAGATTGAAATCAAGCATGCTTTAAAAGACTGGTTTGTCTGCGATGGCTCAATATTGTGTCGGACTGTGTGACGTTAACCTGCTGACATGTAGCAGGCAGCAGGAACAACAGTCAGCACCGCCTGAGCTTCGATGTGATTATCTTTGATCTCACAAACTTGTCTGGGGAAGTTAAATCCAGGCTTTGTTTCTTCTACAGTAGACTGCTCCTTGTCTTAAGGCTTAAACTGTTCAAGAAGCACAATTTCTGTTGTGCAGTTCAAGACCAGTCTCAAGTGTAAGATTAGTGGCTGACTGGTGACGGTGCATTGTTTTGCACTGTATTGGTGTCACTGTTGCCAGTAATGAAACGGATGCCAACTCAAGGGTTAAGCCTGAAGTTTATTCTTGACCTTGGAAACAGAGATGACAAAAACAATCTCAAGTCAAGTTGATCACCAATGCTAGTGCAAACTCTCCAACACAGAGCAGCACATCTTATTAGTGAGGAGGAGTAGTGGGAGGAGGAGGTGTAGTATCCTGGGGGAAATCCAGACCACCTGGTACAAGGAGTGTGTGATGAGAATCTCACCCCAAGCTAAAAGGAAAACTATGGATCCTATTGTTGTTTAACTAGAAAATAAAATCCAAGCTGTAATAAATAATAGTTTTCCTTTAAAACAAGGATGTCACTTCTAAATTGAAGGGAACCACCAGAAACAACCCACTGGGACTCCCTTATGTGGTTGGGCTGTCAGAACATCTAGCCAAAGTCTTTAAGTCAAAAGTATTCAGCACGTACAATTTCACACCTTCAGATATCTGCTGGTACACACTTAAGACCCTAAAACCTATGAGCAGTTTTTGTTTTAACATGCAACTGTGAGCAACACTACATCTGAGAAAGTAAGGCATTCACATGCAACACCAGAGACAATCTTTGAACAGAGACAGGGGTTACAAACTCCCCCCCCGATCTTGTTCCACACACACGATGACAACTGAGCAAACTCCAACTAATGATTAAGACCATCAGACTGGGTTGAAAACACAACAACTAAGGTCCCTTTACCTTACGAAATTAGTCATAAACTCAAACCCAAGTTTCCCTTAACCTAACCAAACCTGCTAATTAGCTGAGGAACAGAGAAATGATGGCATCCTGCAGATCAGGGGATCAGATCAGAAAATACTGACTATATGTCAGTCTAGAAAGCATGTATGGACAGACAACGTGTTTTGTTGTTGAATGTGGAGGACCTGTTGGACCTGTGCCTAATGAACACTGGGCCTCTACTGCAAAGGTCAGTATAATGTATCAGAGTTACCTGTTGTTCAAAATAATTTTAAAGTTAGAGTTTTTGTGTGAGAAGGTATGAATCTGGATCTATTTCACAGAAGTGCTTACAGGTTAAGAGGCCACCTAGGAGCTGAAGTGCTTCAAGATAAACTTCCAACTGCGCTTATTGTTTTACCTCAGGCACTTTGTCGTCCTCATGTCTGATGTTGAACTTGGAAATGATAAGCGCAGGGTAAAGACTGCAGGAAGAACAGAAACTAGTTGGGTTGGAGTCTGTGTTTCTCCCACTCTTCACTCAAGTGGAACTACAGGAGGTGGGCGTTTTTTTCCGACAAAGAGATATAGAGAGAGACGGACCAGGAGACAGGGAGACGTGGAGGGCGGGTGGTAGACTCTGAGGCAGGTGAAAGGGAGGGAGGGACAGCAGAGTGATAATTCTGTGTTGCAGACGGCGTGTGCATGTCTGTGAAACAGAGAGAAAGGTTTGCGTAGGGACGATATATTACACAACGTTCCATTAGTGTGTGTAAGGGTGCTGAAAGGCTGCGCCCTGGTGCTGTTGACCGGGGTGATAGTAGGAGTTAAATTAAACAGTCCCTGTCAGGCAGTGCTGGTCATGTACAAAGAGAAACACACCCCACACAACTACTCTTATACAGCCATATCAAGACATGTCAAACCAACCTTTGGTTTACTGATGTTCAGCATGAGACGAACGCACAGTCATTTCCTCTCTAGGGAGTAAACATTTACACTTGCGTGTGTGGGCGCAGGTAATTGCTTTTCACTACTATTATCACCTCAATAGTAGTGATAATGTAATAATTGTAAAATTTGTCACAAAACAACTCTGAAGAGCTGTTGAAGACTTCTGAATAATGCAAGAAGTTCCTAGAACTGGATATACATTTTATAATTTCTTTACATAACTCTAAAAACACCCAAATTCTGTTGTACTCTTTGCCATACAGTATATAACATGTCCATATATTGCATGTTAATATTCATGGTACTAGCAACTGTGAATATGAATTAGTGAAAGTCTTTTCTATGCAGGTGATCCTCCCCCATCATAGAATGGTAGATGGTATACCAAAATCACAGCTATCAAAATTAGTGACCCTATCAAAATACTATGCAGGCACCATCTTTACTAAATAAAGTCTGTCAATAAACCCACATAGGACCGCCAGCACAGCGCTAACTGAGACTGATGTTTCCTTTGGCTGATGTTGTTCCTCATAGTGCACTCCAAAAACTTGTAGCAAAAAGTACAGTGTGTGTATTTTATTATCATTGTTTTTTTAGTGTCGGCCATGCCACGAGATTATCTGAGTATTTTGTACATGGTATAGCACACCGCTGTTAAAGATTTAGTTTTTAGTCAGTTTAGTTTAGTTTAGTTTAGTAATTTTTGTTACACTATTTTAACACTTTCTTTTTACTCCAAACTTTAAACTCTAAACTTGATCGGTTGTCATGGTTGTTGTCTGCACATTATTCACCGCAGAGAACAGCTGGAAAATGAACCTGGGTCATTGTGAGTTATATAAGCCAAAGGGCATACTAATCAATAGTGGTTTTAAGTGCAACCTACACGACATATTGATCCAGTTTCATGTCTTGTTGGTGCACTTGTGCATGAAATTCATTGTGTTGCAGCAGCCATCTTTTCAACGCCAGGGTCTGAGACCCCTCTCTATTTACCTTTAACCAACGTAATCGAGGTTAATTGACAAGGGTCAATTAAGAGGCATTGATCAAAACTGGCTGCACGGCTGTAGAACATGTGGCATGCTGTATTTTGTTTAAAGAACCAGAATAGTAATCAAAAATGCTGCTCCATCGGTCCATGGATTGCAGGAGGAGGTGAAACCAGCTTCAATTGAAAATCACTCCCTAACCACCCACACATGCACTGTAGGTATTGAGTGGTCTTCTCTGATCATCTCTCTGTTGAGGTGATTGGTGAACTGTGACCGCAGTGTTCACAGAGACACCTGGGATCCTGGAAGTCTGTGCTTTAAAGGCCAAGTAACAAAAGACAACATTAGAGAAGAGAAAGAAAATAACAACAACATATTTGGGTTCTAAATGTCAAAGTGATTTATGTTTTATTTCCTGTGTAAAGAAAGCAAATTAAGCTTTGTTCTTTCACAAAAAAAAAATTATTATACATTCATACAAGGAGAAGAGATTCTAAACTGCTATTTTCGAGGAATTGCATCACCGCGAGCTAAACGCCTTTTCTCGACTTTCCCTGCAGGAATAACCATTTGGTTTTCTATGTTGCTTCTTTCACAGGCTCATTATCTACCACTGTGTCTTTCTTGGTTAAAGTGTATTTCAGAACATTACAAAGTACAATAGATAGAGCTTAAATATTCCCCACTCACCAATAGCACTTAACTGCAATGTGATTATTTGCAAGACATGCAGAGTTGATACAAAGGAGAGGGTGGAGGGATACAAATACATGTTTAGGTTCATGACTGACAATTTCACCACATTTGTGCACACGTGGAGTTGTTGTGGGTTTTAGAAGTTAAAGTAGTCTGTTTTCCATTACCCCTAACCTAGACAGAAAATGGAAACACAGCAAAGGGACCACTTGCTAAACATAGTTTTGGTCTGATGATAGCTTAGTATCAGCAGTGGAAAATTTTATTCGGTATAAGTAATGTGCAAAATGCTAAAGGTAAAGAGGACAGGAAGTTCAATATGTGATACTTACGTGTACAATGGTTGAGCATCAGATAAACATTTCTGATAAACTTCAGATAAACTATCAAAACTCAAAAAGATGACTTTTTGCAAAAGTTGTATGTCTGTATTTAGTTTTTTTATTTTAAGTTTATAGTCTACATGGGTACACACAAATACTTTGAACAACACACACTGACGCTTTTGAAATTGTAGCCAGACATTCAAGTATCACAGCTTTAAAGCCAGACAGAGTTTTGGAGATCAGTGGCCACTAAGTAACAATAAAAATAAATAATGGCAGATACTAATGTTTAGTGTAACAGTACCAGAAGTAGAAAAAAGTCTACTGGCTCAGTAATGCGAGTTTCACAGCAATATCTAAAGTTTGTGAACATTAGCTAACATTAGCCGACATAAGCTAGTGGTCATTCCAGACCACGTAAGGCTGTATTGGCAAAACCTGAGTGCATTGAACTGAGGAATGATGTGATTTATTTATTTATTTATTTATTGCTAATAAATTTAACTTTTCATTTGTAAGAAGTGCTTCTTCTTTTTTCAAAAGTTACATAGTTTAACACAGCAGATGAAGCCTTCTGATTGGCCTTTTTTCAAATGTTATGCTAGCCAAGCTTGACGAGTATCGCTCCCACTATAGTAGTACATAGACAAACAGGAGCATGCACCAAGGATGTTAATGATTCAACGTTAAACGATTCCTTGCTGTTAAGAATTGAATCCATTAAAAATGTACTAACCGACAATGTATGTTTTGTGTACCATTTATCCAGAGCTCATGTATGTTAACTTTAATACCTAATGCAAGCTATATTGGATGTATTAAATAATTGTATTTAGTAAACTAGTAAAGTAGGAACTAAGCAGAGCTCTAAATTTAACTTAAATAAATGATTAAACACCTAAGCACCCAAAACAATCCCCAATTATAATAACACAGTTAATGAAATAGTCGGTCCATTCTAGCAGATTAAGCTCAGGCTCAGGAGAGTGTGGTCAGGGAAAATATGCTGCAGAACAGGGAGAAAATAAAGTCTGAAGCAAGAGGAGGATTGAGTGAGAGGAGAGAATGTGCGAGCTAGAAGGACACAGAGAGAGAAAGAGAAAGGAAGAAAGAGACAGAATCTCATTAACGGTCTGAGGAGTCTTTGGCCTTGGCCTTTAATGTGATGCTATGGCTCTCTGTCTTTGCCTGAAGCTGCAAACTTTCCCCCTCCCTCCCTTCTTCGCTCACTCTCCTCTCCCTGTGTCTTTCCCTGGCTCTCTCCCCCTTTCTCTATCCCTTTCTTTTTATTACTCTTACATCTCCTCTCCCCCAGCTTCTTAGTGTCTTTCTCTTGCACTTCTTAATGCTGCGGAGCATGGCGAGATGGGTATTATTTATTTATGGTCATGCATTGTCTGTTTGCGTGGGCTTAAGTAATATTCATCTGAGCTGTGCCGCTATAATACAAAGCCTCATTCCTTCTCATATGCGAGGGATGAAACATGAGCACTGGAGCCTGCTACAGTCCCCAAGTCTGAATACTCCCAACTCAAAGCTTTGTAGAGCTCAGTGTGCTTTCTTAAAAACCACAAAGAGGACAAACTGTCTCTCCTCTTCCTCTTTTACTTACTTTGCTTCTTTCTTTAACAATTTTTAATACTTTTTTTCTTTTTGCTCTGTATCTGTTCCTAATTTTTTCTCTAGTCCAGTGCTGCAGGGCAGGTCACTGCTGTGGAGGTCCGGGTGCAGTGAAGCAGAAGTGCTTTATTCCACTGTACAAAGCATCTTTCCCCATTAAATCTGGCAGGTGTTTTCCATCTGCCTCAGACAGTGGCATAATGAGGCATAAGGGCCCTGATGCAACATGGTCAAAGCAGGCCAGCCTATCACAATCAGATGTAACATAACATAATGTCAGTAGAGGATGAAAGAAGTAAAAGCATGCAGCTTTAAAAGACGACCAGCAGCGAAATGCACTTCACAGCTGATCCCTACATTCAATTATTACTAGGAAATCGGACTGACATGTTAGAGAAGAAGAGTGGTAATAGCAAGGCCAAGATGATAGACTACTTGACTAAATCTGGTGTTAGAGCAACATAACAGATGAAAACACTAGCCTCTTGGTGACAGCTCACCTTGACTGAAAACATCACAGGTGACGGTGCACCTTGACAACAAAAAAGCCTGTGAGGTGAAAAATACACCGGTGCTGTGCGCCGTCACTGATTAAGTTATCATATTTTTCAACTGTTGTCAATGTTTTTATATATATTTTATATATATATATTAAAGCTTAAATGCTTTTTCTTTCTTGGTGGCTTCTTACAATTTTCTCTTCTGAATGCCGCTTTAGTGTTTGTAGCCCATTGCTCGTCTCAAGCTTATTTGCCGTCTTGAAACTCCACTAGCTAGCTAACAGCTAACTCCTCTGTCTGCGTGGATGTTGCTACGCATTAGGACGGATTACGTAACTACCATTACCCAGAACACATTTTTAAACGTGAACTCGCCAATTAATCCTTATTTAAACTTAATTTAGGAACTTAAATAAAGGTGTGAGTCAATAACTACACTTGTATATGGAAACTGTTGTATTTATTTGATTCTTGACATAAAGTAATTCACACATTCGAGCAGAGGGCTTTGCCCATTGCCTACAATAAAATTTCAGTTGATATCTAGGTATAGTTCAGAAGTTGATGAATGTGGCTTCCAGATACTGTAGTGAAATTCTATCAAATGATTTACAGATTTATTTGGGAAAATGCCCGATGTGTTTTTCATCCTGCATCCTACTTCCCCTGTCTACTTTCATGCTCTTGTCTCTCAGCAGAAAAAAATTTAACAAGAATGAGCCATTTAGAAACTTCGATCTTAGATGCTGTTTCCACAAATATGTCCAAAAACTGTATCCACCTCTTTTTAAAAAAGTAGTTACATCAAAGTTTATACAGTATTCCTTCACACACAAAAAGGGGAAAAGAAGCCTGGCTATTACTTCTCTTGATCACTTTCTCTTTTTGTCTTGAAAATGCTGGTGGAGAGGGGAAAGAGTAAAGGATGATGGTGGTAGGACATAGTTTGGAGCTCGCAATCTGTTCAAGCAATAGTAAGTTGTGTGGGCGTGAGAGCAGAACAGAGCAAGCAAGGAAAACTAAACTAGATACACTTGCACAAACACACACACGCACAACCAAACAAGCCGAGAGTAGGAACTTCTTGTCGGAATAAGACTGCGGTGGATGTCGTTCTAATTTCCTTCTCTCCTGCTCCCTCCATCTTTATCCCTGTTTCTGCCGAGCGAAGCCTAATGATGTCCCCTGTGACAAGTGCTGGTTAACTACTAGCCATCAACACACGCAGGCACATAGACACAGACATGTGCACGCTGCTACGTACACACTGCACACGCTCATACTTTCTGGCCAGCAGCTGGTAGCTTTGCCAACTGTGTCCCCCTGACTTGAAGGAGATATGGGGAGCAGATGTGACTCTATTCTGCCTGACAGGTCTGGGAGATGAAAACAAGAACCAGCAGACTGTGTGTGCGTGTGTGTGTGTGTGTGTGTTTATTGAGGGGGGTTAATACAAGAGCCTGTCTTCACTCTTTACTGCTTAAAAACATACTAAAGATTTGTCTTAGCATTGTATGGCTATGGCCACATTTTCAAGAACATGCAGAGCAAAGACCCCAGCTGCATCCCATTACCCTAGAAATGCCTTCTCCTTCCGTCTTTCCTTTCTGATGTGTGCCCCACGCCATCTCGACACACGAGGAAACATAAGTAAGCTGCTTCATTATCTCCTTTGCAGCTGCTTTGTTGGAGGAAACATGGGACTAGCCTTTCTGGAAGCATTTTCACTGCCACGCCTAGCTACAGTTTAAGCTGACATCTGTAACAATAATACACAAGATTAAAGCTCCAAAGGATATCAGACGCTAACAACAATCGGTTTAAGAATTTTAGCTAAATATCTTTTGATTTGCATGGAAATCTTTCTATAGGCAAGTCTTAAGGATTTATGATCATCAGTGATGAAGCCACTTCATTTAAAATCAACATGACCCTTTGTCTGGATTCTGTTTACAGGAGTTACAGGAGCAACTGGGGGTTCAGTGTCAAGGACGCTTCGACACATGGACAGGAGGAGCCGGGGATCGAACCGCCAATACACTTGATGGATGACCTGCCCTACCTCCTGCGCCACAGCCGCCCCACCATTGTCATTGTGTTTTCCTCATCCAATGCCCTTCCCTCCACACACACACACCTTTCTTCTGAGAAAACAGTGCAATCTAGTCACAACTCCTACTCTACAATGATGACATGTGTGACTCGCGTATGAGCTTGACCAATGAGGAGACTATAGATAAAGGAACTGATAAAAGGTGCTGATGTTCAAGCCTCTTCAGCTTGTGAATACGCCAAGCATGATCCCAATCCAATACTTTATGGAAGCTGCAGCGTGAGGGCATGAGTGTATTTGAACTGGAGTGATTTCTAATGAATTCTTCTCATGAGGCAAGAAGCCGAATAAACACACTGTACATGCAAATACTGAGTGATCAGGTGATAGCGAAACATTCTCAGAGGACATTATCATCATATTCAGACATTTCACCACATGTATGGATGTATGTGTGTGTGTATGGATGTATGTATATATGTGTGTGTGTGTGTGTGTGATATGTATCTGTATAGGCATGGTTATGTGTGTTAAACTAGTTTATTACAAGTGTTTACTCACCATTTCATGAATCTTTAGGTGAAGGGCTTATCTGCAATCAGGCTCATTTTCTTTATATGGGGCTTAAGAGAGAGTAATTTATCTTTAATCTCATCAGATAAGGTGCTCAGCATTGTTTGCACGCTGGAAACTAACTCGGTAGATGCAGCCATAAACCACAACAACGTTTGCACGCACACACACACTCACACACACACAGTTGGGCGATCAACGAGTAATTTGATTGTGTGCGCACTAATCCAGGACAGGGCCATAATTATACTTAGTGACAATAGCACAGAATGCTTTTTGGACTATTTATTACATGACGCAGTCTGAGTAGCTGTCAGTATCCTCCACATGCACACACACACACACACACACACACAAACATACAGCTGTTAGTCCAGCAGTTTAATGCTGCTTCACTAATGTAATCATGCAGCATAGAGCACATCAAACATGTGGTATGGATAAATCCATCTTAGTAAAGGTGTCTGTTGGTGTTGGTACTCAGTGCTTCCATTAATTAGATGAGAAATTCCAAACGACTTCATGCAGTCAACACATCCTGTCAGTGGTTCGGTGTGGCTACACACACTTTTGACAAAACAAAGGCAAGGCAACTTCATTTGAATACAGACTTTTAAATACAAAGGAATTCAATAATTAAAAGAATAATTAGAAAAAAGAAAAAAAAAAGTGTAAAGGGCAGATCTAAAAATAGTCAACATCTGAATGAAAATCAATGACGGCCCAACCCTGTCACTGATCAGTTGTCAGTGCTCCCAATATTGACAACTTACATCTAAAGATACAACTATATCTGGAAAGAAAATTTCCAGATATAGCGTCCCTTACTCCTAATATGTGGATATTTCTTCAAACCAAACCATAATTTCATTTTTTTTCCAAAATAGTTCAGTTTATCCACATTTCCACACCTCTCATTCAGCAGCAGTTCCCAACCAGGGGTATTTGTACCGTAGGTGGTACGTCTGCAGTAGCCACGGAGGACGTGGAAAGCTTATTAAGTCTAACTAATTAGGTCAACTGAACTCAATAAAAAAAATTGCTATTCTGATTTAATTTTAAAAAGCCCCCCTCCATTTGTGGTTGGTAGGAAAATAACCAAATACAATTACAATTTGGTGTGATGCTGATTTTCAGCACATATACAAATAAAACAGTAAGTTTCCCATCAACTCGAGAGTGTGAAAACTTAGCTAGCAAGCACCCAGAACAATTCAGACGTTTAGCTATTGAATATATATATATATAAATATATATCCGCTTACATATAATTAATAGTGTTAAATAACATCCAGTATACAAACCATTAATAAGAACATATTTGGACATTACGAATGTTCAGAGTAAGTTGACAAAAAAGGTTGCTGTAGATGAAATAGATTAACAAGGACAGTGACTCTGGAAAAAGAATTTGCGGTTTTGTTTTTTTTTTAATGCTCAGAGCCCCAAAAACAAAAAATCTTTGACCTCCCTCCATTGTATTGGATACATTTCAGAGAAGCTTTGGGTGAACTGATCCTTTAAAAATGAAGAGCTGAAAATAGCTGAGAGCGCCAAAGAGCTGCATAACTTAACTTAACCTTGCAGAGAGTCATGTGATCAAAACTTTAATATCAAAACTGTTGCAGAAAGCTGTTCAACATGACCAAGTTTGTAATGGTTCAACTTTTTACTGTATTTAAAATAGGACACTAAATCTATGACGCAGCACATCTTGGAAGGAGACTAGGACACAATGGCATTTAAGTTAACGGCACTTTTTTTGCATAATTTTGTCAGAGCAAGCCCACAAGGTTATTTGAGGTTGTCAGAGTTGTTTGTATAAGCAGAATGATGGTTGAGATCAGTCTGCATGTCAGTTGGACAACTTCAAAGGAGGATTGAAATGGTAATAGCCTGTGACATGTACAGTGACCTGATGACATGTCTTCCACGCTTGTTTGGAAAGATAAGCCTACATGTCATTGTTGAGTTGTTTTAGCCTAAACAGGTTTTGTGTGGAGGAGATTAATATGTGGCAACTCCTGGGTTGTAGAATTGAGAGACCCAACACATACACACAGGCAAACAAGCACACACGCATGCACACACACACAAACCACCTTGTCACAACTCTTTTTAGCTCTCATCTGAAATGAGAACATGCCCTGGGCCGCGCTGGAAGAATGGAAGTCAAAGCCAGAGAGAGAAAGAACAAAAGAGAAGGACAGGGATGGAAATAAAATGAAAGAGAAAAGCCAAAGGGGAGAACACAGAGTGATAAAAGGCCAAGCCAGGGAAGGGAGGGGAAGGGAAGGTGGGAGAGAGATAGAGAGACAGCAAGAGAGAACAAGACAAGGGCTGTGGATCAGCCTGGAGGGTCATCGGTGTGAAAGAGTTGTGGTTCATTGTAATGTCTCAACCTCTTCCATCTAAACCCCCCCTCCCCCATCCATGCCCGACCACGGGGCCCCCCCACCTCCCACCCACACCCTCCAGCAGCTCTTTAACATGGAAATTGATTTAAACAGAAGCTGAGATATCCACAGTGGGACCTGAGGACAGGTGCCTCCAGTCAGCAGAGGAGAAGCTAATGAGAGGTGAGAGACCCGAGCAGAGCTAACAAGGAAAGCAGAGAGCACAATGAGATGGGAGAGGAGTGGCAGAAATTAGGGGGAGGGAGCACAAAATGGGGAAGAAATTGGAGAGAAATGAGGGAGTCGGAATTTATAATTTTCAACTCCAGTTTCCAGCCAACTGCAAGATGAGAAAAAAATAAATAAATGAGTGAGAAAAGTGTGAGTGTTTGTATGTTAGTCTATGTGTGGGTGTACAGCTACAGTCCGTGGGTTACAGATTTTAGTCAGGCAGGAGACCTGCTGAAATTTTACTCATGTGGAAGGAAAGTTGATGGTATAAAATATATATTAAAGTAAAAAAAAAAGTAAAGTAAAAAAACAGCTTATGCAGAGTAAAGGTTAAAACAGACATTCTATATGAACTTTTACATGCAAAAAGGACTTGGAGAACTTGTCACTCTTACTACTAGCTCTCCATCTATCTAGCAAGACAGAGGAACTAGCTAGAACATGACCAAGCTAACGCAATTTATTATGTCCACAATAGCACTGTAGATAAGAGGAGACCCTGATCTTTAGACTTAATTACCTTAGTTGAAGTTAAATTGAAAATCCCCAAATCTTTTAGACCTGCATGTAGGCTTCACTAAAGATACTGACTGTATATTTTAAAGTAAGACAGGGAACCAGGGCAGGAAATTATTTCAGAAGTCCACCAAAGAACAATATTGGGGCAGCAAAAACAATGAACACCAGCGCCATGCTTTCAGTAGGGTTAGTCAGAACACTCTGACTCAACAAGCATGCCTGAAAACAGGCAAGCCTCTAAAATAGAGTTGAAAACCAAAATGTTAACAGTTTACCTTAACGTCAATGATTTGATAGAACGTGATCTTTGCTTCAGTTGTCTGCATATTTAGATATTTTAATGGACAGGTGAGTTGACAGTGTTCTTTTCCCATCAAAATCACTGTCTAAACGGCCCAATCCATGACTTATACCTATACATAACCACTGTATATACATATACTATACATGCATATCTCCCTGAAACATTCACTGCAGGTGTAACAAATCCCCTTAACCTCTTTGGTTAACTTTTTAGCTGTTGATAAATAAGCTACTATAATGGATATTTGGTCAGTTTAATCACGCATTAATGGAAATATTTTTTGGCCACTTGGGAGCAGCACAACAAGTCGCAAACGCAACACTGACATCAATTTATAGAGTTAAATGTAATGTTCAGCAGCCAGTCTCACTGGTCAGCGCATGAAGAAAACAATCAATGACAGTTGATTTTTCTTAACCACATGGTTTTACTACAAACGTCAAGGCTATGTGGATAAACTCCAGTGAACTAAACTGTCATTTTTGTTCCTGAAACGATGAGCAACTTTAAGTCTCTTTTGTGTGTTTCCATTTCCACCACATCTCAAAAACTAAGAAGATCAGGCAAATTACACCAATAAAAGACAAAAAGAGAACAGCTTTGAGGCACAATTGTTGTACATTTAGTGTTGTATGATCTTACAGTACCAGTCAAAAGTTTGGACACACTTTCCCATTCAAGTACTGTACCCTTAACAATGACCAGTGTTTGCCATCTCATTGAATGCTGTAGAGAAGTTGTAACAGCCTCTAGGTTTCTGATTGACCAGTCAACAAGACTCAATAAACTACTGGACTACCTTAAGAACTAGGACTATCGGGGATTCATATGAATTTCCTGTGATGGAAAAGAGCCAACACTTACAGGAGCCCTTGACTTCACTTGGCTCCAGTTGCAGCTGGCTCACAATGTCTTTGTCAAGCTCTTAGCTTTTGTCAACACCCTGAGCTTTTCCTGCCTGAGCCAAGTTTGAGTTACTTCTGTCCGTTTGAAGGAGCACCTGAACTTGGCCGAAGGAGGTCAAAACAGAAGTCCTATAGTCTTGACAGATCAAAGCGTGGAAGAGCCCAGATTACGGTCCAAAACGTTGTTGATGTGAACAGGTCCAAACACCCTCCTTTAACTTAACTCACCTCTCTCTTTTTCAAATTGCTTTGGGACTCCCATGAATGCATCTCCAGGATGAACACCGCTTTGAGGACTGCGACAAGGGAAAGTAACTTCATTATTTTTGATGGAAATCAGACGTGACAAAGAAGCATGAGGGCATCACATGCTGGGCCAGTTGGAGCACCATTCGTTGTTTCCGCCACCCTGTACCTGAGCTGTCGGTACATTAAAGAAAAGGCTGACTTCAGAAAAGCTCGGCTCTTATTGATCTCTGCTTGCCACATGGGTATGTAAGAATTCTACATGTGCACGCACACACAGACACATGGTTTTGAATATCAATGGGATTACTGAAAGGTCTGCTGTCGTGAGCTTTCAGATTGTAAACTACACTAAGAGACGGCTGTGTTGCTCTTTAAATGAGATCTCGCAATTTGATAAATGTTATTTAGGTAACATGACAGGTATGACATTTTCTAGCAATATCCTCCCACACACAGATGTAAAGGCACTCCTCATTCTCTCTCACTTTCTATCACCCTCTCTCTCTCTTTCTGCAGAAACAGATAAACACACAGACAGACAGGCAGAAGTACTCACTGTTCTTCTCACTCTTTCATTAATAAACAACCTCAAATGTACTTCCAGTCTCTCTATTGCATGCATACACAGTATCCCACATTGCACTGCAGCATCTAGTAAGTCTTCCATGGCAACCATTTCAAAAGTAAGATTCATCCACTTTATATAGCTGGCCTAATTTTTCTACTCCAGCCCCCGCTGAGCACTGCCATCCATGATGACATCTGGGGCCTGTGCTCTCCGCACAGAGAGGGGGAACAAAATCCCCATGCAAACATCAACATTTAGTCTTGAAAGTTCTGTGTTCTACTTAATAAAGACTTGAAAAGACCTAAATAAAAGCCAGAGAGGACTATTTTAGTGATGAAAATACATTTCAGCGCTGAAGTTGCAGACAAGTAAAGAACATGTGTAAAGCCGTTCTAATAAAACAACTGAGCATGGAGGGATTTGTGAGACACTGGACCCCTGGGCACAGGCATGTAAAAGGGACTCCACCACCTACATAGGAGCAGGACCCCACACACAAATAATTATAAATGAAGCATCCTAATTATTAGTCATTTTGCATCTCTTTGTAGTTGTTTTTGCGTCTATTTGCAGTTGTTTTGCACATTTTGTATTCATTTAGTCTCTGTTATTATTTTGCATCTTTGTATTTGTTTTACATCTTTTGTAGTTAGATTTTTTTTTCAGTTAAAACAGAGCCTCTGCCTGGAGCCCTGTGATCCCCGGCACCGGGCCTGTGCCTGGTAGACCTGTCCAATCATCCTTCCATGCAAGGGAGTCATATCAGCTAAATTAAAACTGTTTTAATCCAATCTGAAAATGTGAGATTCATGCCTGCTGTATTGGCTCTAACAGACTCAATCAACAAAATGGATTACTTCCCCACCCTGTCTGTAGGACTCTGCCCAGAACCCATTTGTTCCTAATGAGGACCAAAAATCCTATACACTCTTGATCACTTGCACTCACTTGATTTGCAGCATTTCCCCTGACGTTAAGCCAGCAGCATAGTGTATGTTGAATTTACTCAAAATAAACTACACTGCCTATGTTCATTGGTAATTAAGGAACCTGTCAATGGAATTCTATGGAGTATAGGAATATGCACACACACACGTACATATATGTATATAGCTTATCATACTTGTTAGCTTTAATTCATTGCAGATTTGAGTCTTTTTGTGGGGTGAGATAAAAATAAGAAAATTATAGAATATCACCAGCCCTTGATGCAAAACCTTTTGTTGTTAATGAATTTTGGTACCAGTTTGCACCATTGAGGTCCATCTTTTGAGCCGTTTTCTATCTACACTGTGTGATCGTAAAAGTGCACACACCGCGTATTATAGGAGCCATGCCTGTACATCTTCAAAGCTTCCCCTGGAAGATCAAGGACATTTGGGGGTCAGCTCACCCCACAAGTCACCTGGATTATTGCCTCTCCTGATGAAGCAGCAGCTGATGTGTATCTGGGGGAGGCTCATTGTCACCGTCTTCACAGGCATCAGCGTGTGATGTTCTTCTGATGGTGTGAATCTGCCACAACCAGAAGATGCAATCCAGCTGTCCCCCATACCTGCCCACAGGATCTCCACCTCTAACACACACTCACAGAATCTTAACACATCCTCCTCCACGCTGCCCCCCCACCTCACAAAGACAACACAGCCTAGCCTCCCGTCTCTCACCGTATCCCTTCCATTCTCCCACGTAGCGTTATGTGAATGCATGACTGATACATGGCTTGCTCATACTCAAGTCTACTTTTATTGATCATTGCACAGTAACATTTACTCTCTTTTCCACCTTACGCTCTGGACAGTTCATCGATTCAAACAGAAAAGATGCCGTCCACATCACTTATCTTTCATTAGATTATAGGAGACACAGAAATCATTATTTTGGACATAAAAGCAGATAAAGGCTGAAAAATGATCTGTTTTGGATATGGCCTGTTGACATTTCATCTCAACTGATGGTTTCTATCCTAATATGTAATGTTCTGTCGTCTAAGCTGCTAGCTTTTTCAATAAACTAAATGGAGCCTCTGACTTGGCTAATGCCGCCTCTGACCAGCGAATCGGGACAGAGAAATGTGTTTTTAATACAGGAAAGTACAGTTTTGACCTCTAAATGTAACTTGGTACTACAGCCACCCGTAATATCATCAGTGATAATGGCAGAAAATGGCATAGAGGGGAATCAAATCAACAGAGGCATGATGGATAGATGAAGGGATGTTAGTAATGTATGTCTTCACCCTCTGTCCTTTTCTCACATGCAGCTCTCTCCTCCTGGGTCCTTCACTCTAAATTACCATACTTGGATGCTGAACCGCAGAGAACAGGCCAGCGTTGGTTATGAAAGTGTTGCGCATTTGCAAGGAGGGTACATGCGAGTACATGCAAATAAGCTCCTGCATTAGCATTTGATATCCTCAGGGCTACACAGGCCGTGCAATGCCAAGATGTGGCGGCATGCGCGTGAGCTCGCCGTGAACTCGGCCGCAGCGAGATTGTAATCCACACTCTGCGGGCATCTTTAACTCTTGAGCACGAGTCTTAATTTCACCCGGCAATAAGGCATGGAAACCAAACAACACGCAGCCAGAATGTAAAAAAGGATCTAGTAACTTGAAATGCAGATATCACACACTTTGTGAATTTAAAGAGAACAAACGCTTGCCTTGCAGAAAGTGAAGTTCTTTTCCACGTCCAAATCAAGGGTTAACAGAAATTAAAAACAATTTCACAGCCTACTATAACTGGAGTGCTCATTTTATGGTAAATTAGGCTGGAACAATTACATTTGTTAGAAGAGGGGGTGGTCCACAGAAGCTGTGTACAGCAGCGTGCAATCAGCAAAGGCTTCAAGTGGGTGTCTTCAGTGTTAGAAAATAATTACAGGAGGATAATGCATAGTAATTCAATATTAACATTAAATGTAGAAATAGTAGAAAATAGTCCACATAAAACCAGAGCTGTCTGGTTATTCCGGATGCCCCCGCCAGCTGAATGTCTTCGCTGACCAGCTGCAGTCTCGGTCCTGTTCCTGTGGGAGTCTGAGCCAGCTCCTCTCCCTCCCCCACACTACATCAGCTCGCTCCTGTGGGTCAACTTGGCAGGCGGCCACCGCAAAGCCGTCCCTGCCAGGAACAGAACTGGGCCTTGGGCCACTCCTTTCAACAGGGCGCCCCGAGCACCTCGTCTGACCACCTCCTTCACGCTGAGCTGCTCCCGTGCACGGCTTCACTGCGGAGGAGACAAAAGCACAGGGGAGAGATCAGGATGAGCCCACATGTAAACACACAGCGCTGGTTCTTTAACTCACAAATCCCCCTCTGCTATTTAGTGATTTGATGACAGATAACAGGCAAACGAGAGACCCATTTCTTTTTTTTTTTTAAGCGGTGGCTGTAAAAAAAAAAAAAAATATATCCTGCCAAGCAGCACAGCTCTTCAACAGTAGCTAAGCAACCTTTTGCTAAGTAAGACTTAATTCCTGGCAAGACTGGTGGTTTTGCATTAGTGCATGAATATTTCAATCGACAGCTAATGTGGTCACAAGTCTCAGTTTTGAGTATTTTGCCACAGCCAACAAGAACCAAGGACCAGACATATCTCTTTTATAATTCAACATCTCTGTAAAGTCTGGCAGCACATGTCTTTCATAATTACTCAGATTTCTCTCTGGGCAATTTTTGTGAAAATCTTAAGAGTTCCAAACCAGCTATTGTGCTGCTTTATTAACACAAATAAACAGGATGTTTTTTCTAACAAAAACTAGTGATATTCCTTTTCTATCCAAACATCTCAGAAATGTTCTTAAATGGCTCATTATCCAACTTCCCTTTAATAAAATGCCAATGACTGAGAATGATAAATGAGTTATGTTTCTTAAAGTCTGACCACCAAGCATTACTTTTCGAGGCTTCATTTAACTTTTTTCTTCCTTCAAGGCACGGACAGGACATCATGAGAAATCCCTCTGACACTTCTCTCCTCCTGCTGGTTCCATTTCGGGAATCGCCAGAGTTCTCTCGCTACCGTTTCCTTCTGTCAGAGAGCCTTGAGCTACGGATCCTCATTAGTCACGTTCCCTGGGACCACACTGACACCGGCGTCGCATTCTCCCTCGCTCAGACTTGCGCGGCCACACACCAATTCTCAGGCACTGTCAAAAAGCTGGGTGACTTATAGGAGCTGGGCAATCATCAGAATCAACCAACCTTTGAAATGCTGTGAATATCACGAGCACGCTGCTGCAGCATAATGTTAGGCTGGCTGAAATGTCCACAGGCATCTGAAGCAAAGTTTCTTGCACAATGGTCTTTTGGGAAAATGGGAAAAGTTAAAGGACCATACCAGTGGTTTTGAACGTTTTAGACCATTACCTACAAATTGTGTATGCTTTCCATTACAGCTAGAGATGGCTAATCCATCACAGGGGGAAAGGTGTCAGTGTTTAGTGTTTAAGCAGGGACTAAAAACTCTCCTCAGTGGGGATTTCTGCTGCTAAGATTTGCATTATTGACATTAAAAGTGGAGTGCAGAACTTTTACATATAAATTAGGTCCGTTACATTCAAGTTGTTGCCAGACGAGTTCACAATGCTGATGAAGCTCCTCACCACCAGTAACTCTCTGTATCTCACAGTAAACCAGAGATTTTAAATCTGGTGTCTGTGGCGTCATTCCCAGGCTGGAGCACCGGTAGTAAAACCAGAACCACATAGAGAGAGCCGCTTCGACAGAAGTTCAAGATGTTTGATGGTCACCTGATTCTCGTCGACTCCAGACAGTTCTCTCTACATGGCTCTGGTTTACCAGAGCTGAACGGAGTAGCTACAGCAGCCAGGAGTACGGAGGAAAAACCTAAGAAGCGTTTTATGATGCTCCTAAGAGGAAGGATTACAGAGCGCTGGCGAGGGCAAACGCGGATAACCGTTGGTGTAGCTTTTCCTCAGAGGCTGAAAGAAGAGCAGGGACTGAGGCGCAGACAGGATGTGACGCTGCTCTTGGTCTTGGTAAAATATTTGGAGCCGGCTGTGTAGCTATTACATTTACTCTAGCTCAATAATGGATTATTGTCTTGAACAAGCATAGGAAATGTTTAACTGCTCACTGCCAGAAGGAAAGTTCAGCACTTCCAGCTTTAATGGGAAAAAAACTAATATGTACTCTTGTGTCTGTACAGCAAATATGAAACTACAGTCAGTAGCCGCTTATCTTATCTTAAAGTCTGCAAATAGTGAACAGCTAACCTTGTTCTGTCCAAAGGTAATGTTCAAAAAGTGTAAATACAGCAATTCGACATTTTACAAGGAGGTATGTGTCGAACTATTTCACAGTTGGAACCAGTTTCCAATCCTGGAAGTTACTGGTTAGCACCATGTTTAAAAAAATAAAAAAAATAATGGGTTTTTTACGCATCGGGTTTTGTACAGAAGGCAGGATTTTGTTACCTTTGGACAGAGCCAGCCCCCCCACTTTTGAGTCTTTATGCTAAGCTAAGCTTACCAACTGCTGGCTGCTGCATCATATTTACTGTACAGGACTCAGCAACAACAAATGAGTGTATTTTCCAAAATTTCAAACTGTTCCTTTAGAAAAGGCTGTTGTCTGGAACCACCCTTTCAGATCTCAGGTGTCTGAGTGTCCATGAATGTGCCAACAGGGAAAGATTCCAAAATTAGCTCTGCTTGTTACAAAAGCAATTAAGGTTTGACACACAGAAAAAAGGGAAGAAGCTGGATTTGTTCTCTGTGATGGATTACACATTTAATGCAAGTTTCTAGTGTATGCAAGCTGATTTTGTTTTTGTACAAACATGAATGGACATTAACGGGTGTCTGGAAGGTAGAAAAATCAATCTTTAAGACTTGCTGTATGGAGAGCGGTAATGGGGGGAAAAAGTATGCAGGTTGTAAGTTAATGGTCTAGCGCATGCAAGACCTTTTAAAAATGGAAATGGGTGCGGACCAACCTGAGGTTTGCATGGTCTCACGTCGGCAGACTGTCAGTCTCCGGACACTCGGTGACCAATAGCTGTGCCTGGAGGAAGGACAAACTCCAAATCAATACCCCGTCTAAAAACACTGGGAGAAACTTGAGACAGAGATCATGCAATGTCTACAGGAGAAGATATGCTCATGCAACTCAAGCTTTCTGTTTTGGTTAACTTTGTACAGGCAGAACCTTTTAAATATTACAGTAAGCAAATGAAAAAAGTAACAGCAGCTCAACTGTACAAAAGATATTGACATAGATTTGGCTTTGTTCATTTTAGCAAGAGTTGCATTAACACTATCCTAATATATTTTGTTAGTACACAGAACAGTTATTTTGGTACATAAAATCCACTACTGTATGATATTGGAATTTACGTTTTTCTTACTTTTGAGTCGATTCTTTTTTGTTGCCATAACTGTAATAATATTTTAAGAAACTGTACGCATTTACCAGCAAGTTTATGTCAATGGATAAACACACTACGAAATTAAACATTTAGGGTTAGGTTACCTTTACAGTGGAGTTCTCTAGGTTATAACCATCCTCTCCATTGCACTGCCATTACTCTGTACTAAAAGTAGCCATCGCGCCAGCGTCATTCATGACAATGAAGCCTAGACCTGAATGGTGGTTTGAATTCAGTTAATTTTCAGATGCTATAAAAGCGATTACGACCACAGGTAAGAGGATTGAAAAAGTCTTATACATACCCAGGCATTCAATGCTTTAGAACTCTATACACATTAGGAAGCTATCCAGGTTATTTTAGAGGTCTTACCTCTGGGTCCTTTTTAAAAAGTATAGAAAGAGAGAGAAAGAATAAGTTGTGCTCTTTTGATAATCAATCAAGACATCATTTAGTAGGGTTAAAGTCTTCAGACGTCAATACATTCATTTAGATTTAAAATGCGGTTTTGAATGAGAAACAAAGGAAAACACCTACATCTGACTGCTGAAGGTTGTTTAAAAAAGGCCATTTCAGAATTTTACTAGGACAGGAAACAAATAAAGCAAGTTAAGTTTCATAAAAAACAAACTAAGCTTTATTGACAAACTGCTGCAAAACATCTTTTGGACAGATTTAGTAACCTATTTAGGCAAGCTTACACATGTAGCATAATGCATTTTATGGAGAGGGTACAGATACTAGTGGCAGAATAAGTACAGTTAGGATGTTTTAAAATATGTACAAGAGTTCGGATTGAGCTGCAGGATCCCTTCTCTATAGAAAGAGAAGACCCATGTGGAGATTTTTGTCCCAATCCTTCTTTGTGTACTTTGTGCATGCAGTTTATAGAGAATCAGATCACAAAATGAAGACCTAAACTGTTTTTAGCATGACAGGAGGCCATCTCCCGGCCGTGTTCTCATTAAACAAATATTTAGTCTTCAGAGTCTTAAAATTAACTTTTAACATGTAAAACAAATTGAGGATATGAGGACAGTCCATCTCAACAGTGTCTATTAGGGCTATATTTCAAAACTCTAAGTACAATGACAAATATTACTGCCTAAGTCTAAATGGACAACGTTTTAGAACTATTTAAAACAAACCATCATCAAGAATGAATTGTACTGATTCCATTAACATTGATTCTTTAAGCTTCACTTAATTTAAGATTGTTGTTTGTGTCTATATTACATAATTGAAAGTTTAAAAGGTCTTTTATTTGGCTATATTAACAGAATTTTGAAATGTAGCCTAAATGGGAATCTGCAACTGACCCTCGACAGATTCTTTGTATTTAAAAACAATTAAAATGGATTCCTTAGACAAGTGGATAATGAGCCACTAATTCCAGTAGAAATTACTACTCCCAAACAGTTAAAAAAGTAACGATCAACAATGCAAAAAAAGCCAGAGGGAGTAAAAAGTGTCAGAGAAAAAAATACAGCAAAATAAACAAAAATTTAAATGAAAAAGAAAAAAGAAAAAAAAAGAAAAGGACGCCAGCTTCTCCTCTCTAACCCATCTAAAAGCCGCTTTGGTTGGAGGGATTGGTGGCTGGTTGCTTAGGTGGTTGGTTGGTGCGACAAAGTAGGGGGGGGGAGGGAGTTCGCGGTCAAATCTCAAAAAACAGTTCAGATTTTCAGTTCCCAATTTGCTCTCTCGTATAAAGTCCAGTGTAGGAAAAGACCAAACCAAAGACAAAACGGACAATTACTTTTGTCGGGCTGCTTAAAGCAAGAGCTGCCGTGGGAGACAGGCGGTAGTCAGGGCGACACGTTAGGGTGGCGAGTCCGCTTCAGTACTGTCGGTATGGGTGCTCCCGGTAAGGCGTCTTGGCACCTCTGGAGGGGGGAGGGGCCTTCCCTGGAACCGTTCGTTGGGTCCCATTCCAGTCATCCTGGCCTGGAGAGGACGCACACAAAAACACTTTTACAAATCAATAGGGACTCAAACTTTAAGGTTTATTACAGAAAAGTCATTTGGTTAGTTGACATTAAAAGGCGCTCAGTTAGTTTTTTGTAAACTAAGTTTCTGTTTACATTCAGTAAACATATTGTGTGTATCTGAGGTGTTGGAATAACATTAAACCGTTGGCAGGGCTACATATTACGTCTCCCGATAAAAGCACAAATAAAAATAAATATTCCCCCCTAGCACTACTAGTGGTCAACAACTCCACAGTGGACCTTTAAAGTTAACAGTTAGTGGCTTTAACTTTACAAATCTAGTGGCTAGTGATCCAAAAACAGAACGTCGTGCATTGCAGGCTATCAATATTTTTTGAGTTGGTTAAATTTGACATTTTCAGGACATTCAATCAATCAACTTATCAATAAATAGTCATTCATACCACCATGTAGGGAAATATTGCATGTATTAAAAATGCTCATAAAATACAAAGATACGTTTTTCGGCATATTTATATGCACCCTTTTAACAGTATAAATTAGGTCACCTTTGTTGACAGTGAACAAAGTTTCTCCTTACCGTATGACTCGTATGAATCTGTGGTCTCTCCATGTCCGTAGTCATAGTATTCTGGCTCTCTGATGGTCCAAAACAGGGAGAGAAAAAGAAAAATCATGTTTAATCTTCGAAAAATATCAAGTAGCTGCTGACAGTAATGTCTAGGGGGATGATAATTGGCTTCCATGAATAAGATCAAAGCTTGGCTTTCGAGCATGGAACATCTGAGTCCCGGCTGGTTCTCCTTAATAACACCGCCATCCAAACCATGAAACATCAAGTACCATCAGCGCCGGATTTGTGCAGAGTGGCTAAAAAGTATTTCTGCTCCTCTCAAATCCTTTTTTTCGGAGTCCAAGTGGCAACTAGGCAATGTGCATGCACTTTGAGAGAAGCAGGTGAAAACCAAAGAGACGTCTGATTCACTCACGCCTGCGGCTGACTGTAATAGCTGTCGTATGACTCGTAGGCTGGCTCTGTGTAGCTCTCATCGTAGCCCTGGAGAGGGAAGGAAACAGAGAAACAGAGTGAGACTCCAGGAGAGGCTTGTTCATGAATCATGAATGTCAAGATGTCCCCAAAGAACTACGCTTGTACTGAAGCAGACGCGATGCATGTCTTGAGCATCCGAAATCACTTATTCCTGTTTTGACGGGCGAGCGATTCAAAGCTAACATGGTGCCCAGAACAATCTCATTCAGAGGTGATACGTGTTGGAGAGGTCCGATTATACAGGAAAGCTCATCTTTGGCCGTTTCACTACTCATTCCTCGTTAGGTCTTATAATTTGTCACGTTTACCTTATCAAAACTAAAGTTTAAAGGAGGTACTTTACTTGTTTGAATAATAAGAAAAACATGACCTATAATATAACTATAAATAAACTAAATGGATAAATTAAAACTACCTTCCTCTGGTAGTTGTACTTACATATTCCTCGTAGCCCTCGGCAGCTGCAGCAGGGGTGTGTTGGTGTGTGGGAGGCCCCATCCTCTGGGGGGGACCGCCGACTGGGGGTCTGGCGCGGGGCGCCACAGCTCCCCGAGCGGGCGCAGCAGGGGGTCCTCCTCGACCTGCTGGGGCGCCCCTCACTGCGCCACCTCTGCCTGGCCCGCCTCGGGTGACACCTCCCCTGGCAGCTGCACCGCGAGGGGGCATTCCTCTACCCCTGGAGAAAAATAACACACCCAGTCAATATCTTGTGTCTTCTTCTGCTTGAAGAATAGTATAGGGAAAATGTGCTCTTTCCAAGACTTAGATGAGAAGATCAACTACCTCAAGTAACTAAATCTGTTATATCTCATTTGATGAAATATCATGTTAATGAGTGGGCCTTAAAGGAGCTGGTAGGTGGATTTTGTTACCTTCAGACTGAGCCAGAGCTGTTTCCAATCTTCATGCTAAGCTAAGCTAACCGCCTACTGGCTCTAGCTACTTTATTTACCCTACAGGCATGCGAGTGGTATTGATCTTCTCATCCAACTTGTGTCAAGAAAGCAAATAAGGGTGTTGGCCCAAAAAAAAAAAAAGAGAAGAAAACCGCGGAGCGATTCATAAAAAAAAAAGAAAAACCTCTATTTGAAGACATTTACTCTACGAGTCTTTACATTTCTTATCAAGAAACTAAACATAAACAAACTATTTAGGGAGCAGTGAGCGGGTAGTGATTTAGATTCCTTGATATTGTTTTAACTCAGTTGTTTGAGTGTTTATCATATTAAGTTTATAGGCCACAGACAATATTTTATTTAATCCTTAGTTTAATCAGGTTGTCTCATTGAGATCGGGATCTCAGAGATACCTGTGAACAAACAAAAAAAGAAGTGTGTACTGTATTCTCTGTAAAAGGCAAGTCAAAAGTATAAAAACATTGCTCCTCAGCACACGTTCACTGCACAATTACAGAGAGAAGGATTAATATAATGCTATTTCAAGCCTTGCTCAGATTTTCATCGATACATATACTGTGTGTAGCAGTAGAAGAACAGTGTCTTTTTATTTCTTCAGTGACCAACAGCTGTTATGACAAACCCTGTGTGTGTGTGTGTGTGTGTGTGTGTGTGTGTGTGTGTGTGTGTGTGTGTGTGTGTGTGTGTGTGTGTGT
>JAVQJD010012052.1:0-13537 GCA_036023655.1 Nannoperca australis
GAAGGGAAATTGCTTTTTGATACAGTTACAATGCTCAATAAAGTTATTGAAAAAAGAATAATAAACAGTAGAAAATAGAGGGTGTAGAATGTAGAGGGTTCGAATATGTTTGGACCAGGGGCCGTATGTAAAATATATGTAAAATATGTATGCAATGTAATGTATATGTGTAGCAATGTAATGTATGTAAAATATGTGATGGACTCCAAAAAACTAAGAAAACAAGCAGCTCCAATTTCTGTACTACACAGCGTTGTGTCTACAACATCACTCTACCATTGAAACAAAGACATTTGGGATCACACACACACACACACACACACGCACACACGCACGCACGCACGCACGCACACACACACACACACACACACACACACACACACACACACAAACACACACACACACACACTAATGAAGCTGATGATCATCAAGGTCATCACTCATTGTTCTTTAGGTAAAATAATGATATGTGGTCACACTGCAGGCAGCACAGAGAGACAGGGAGGGAGAGGCATACTGGAAGCAGACAGGGACATGCTCTGGAGATACAGATGATCAGGTGAGAAAGTGGAATGTGAACTATAAAGCTATTTAGTAGCGCACATAGACAGTAAGCGTCAAAATCAAGGTAAATAGGTAGCTTAGTAAGGCACTACAGGTAAATGCATCTTGTGTGTGAATTACATGTTTGGAAGAAGTTGCTTGTTTTAGCTTTTAAAACAATAAATAGTAATCAACTGACAAAACAAAATGAAGCAGACTATTCCTTTAAATGTGAATTCAAATGATCAATGTAGTCCTCAAATCTATGTTGAAAATGTGTGGATTTGCATATATAAATATCATATAGAATTATGGGAAAAGCACTTAAAAAAATGTTACCCCCCAATGTCTATACCAGTGGTTTTCAAACTGGGGGGCGTGCCCCCAGCGTTATGACAGTAGGGGGCACGGGGCTACTGTGAACTGTGGTGGAAATTTGGAAAATAAGAGTCTCTGAATCATCAAAGTCTTTTGAGCATTTATTAAGCTTTCTGCAGAAAGGACCCGTTTATGTGCACTCAAGGGGTGTAACAGTCAAGAAGGGGTGGAAAGGAACGTGGTTACACTGTCTTGCCTAAAAATGTAAACAATGAACACAATTCTTTACCACTAGCATGGATAAGTTTGGACTACCAAGTAAACGCAAAGTAGACGACGGTCATGAAAATAATTTTAGGTAAAAAAAGTTTGTGAACCACTGGTCTATACCATGGTTACACCCTTGGAAAAGTGCCATATATATAAATATATAAATGAAACTGCAATATAAATAAAACTGAATTGAATTGAATATAGAACATTACTCCAGCCGAGAAGGTGGCTATCTTTTGGTTCTTTTGCAACCATGAGTGACATAGGGAGTAAACTGTGCATATAATGCCCACATCATGATATAGACCAGGTTTTATCAACAAGAAGATAGCAGCTCACAGTAGTGAATATGAATTATCTGTACTGAACAATAAACAGAAAATCATGGATTAAGACATATTTAACTGTATAATTAACATGAGCTTGTTTTCATCATTCGTTCCCCAACTTTAACCAACGTTTTTTGTTGCCCAATCATATCCTTAACCATACTATAATTGCAAAATGTAAATATAGTAGGAATAATAAAAACACTGGCATTGAATTTTTGAAAATGTGGCCATTAAATATCCTTTTGGGATATTGGTTATGCTGGAGTCTCTTTGTATAAAAGGCTGAGACGTTATCGAGCGATGTTATCATGTTACGCTCCCTACGAGCGGCACGACGTAGCCGCTCGGACTTTACTTTCGGTTTCGTTGCTGTGTTTCGAGAGTAAGAGGCTCGTGTTCCCTGTGTTAACGCAACAACCTAATAATTTACCCCTAATTAGTGTTTCAGTCCTTCCTGTGTGACCCAGTTCAGTTAGTCAAGTATCAAGTTATAGCTGGTTATGTACATTTATGTAGATATATATATATAGATATGTGTATGGATGTGTGTGTGTGTGTATATATATATATGTATGAATACATAGATATTTCATTTCCTTAGTACTGGCGATTTGTGTACTGTTACTATTAATCCGACTAATAGAAATATGTTTGTGATTCCAGAATGCTGATAATTTGAATATTGAACTGGCACAATAAATACCGCTGGACTGAACACAGCTAAAGAAGATCACGTCTCCTCGACTCATTCCTGTATCCTGACCGATACACCATCCTGTTTCCTGTTTAACCCTCAAACGAGCAAGCTTTCCCTTTACAACACCCCCTCTCCCCAATACTCTTGCTCTTATCTGCCCAGGAAACAATAAGGATTAATGCCAAAATGTGGAGAAATATAAGATACCATTGAACTGGAAACGATGAGAGAATGGAGTACTGATTGAAAATGTCCTGAGCTGCTTCCAACTCCTTGATGACAAACCCCTCAAAGGACCAGCGACAAAAAGCAATAACAGATATTGTGTAGAAATGTGGTATAGAGTATTCCTGAAGGTGCGAGTTGTCAGTTTTCAGTTCACACTCATGTCTCTGCACCGCTTTTTGAAGTGACAAGGCCATCCCTACACTGGGGAGCCAGGATCATCTCCACCTATGCAGCTCTTGATAAAGCCAACCTATATGTCCTTAGTTACATACAGGTCAGAAAGATTCATAATGTCTGAAACAATTCAAAATTCTGCTTTTTGGATGTTACTAGCCATGAAATGGCTAAATGCAGGTATTTTATACTCCATACACATGTTAACAAACCATTCACAACCTTAAGATCAGACAGTCAGTCTCAGAGTCAATAACTCAAAAACTGGCTCCAGTAAATCAGGAGACAAATAAGTTCCTATCAAATTTACAACAAATAAAATTGTGCCTTTAATTCCTGGAATTAAAGACTGCAATGAACCTTTTTAAAATTGAAATTAGATTTACTGTGGTGCAGGAAACATAACAGAAAACCTTGCTACTGCTGCTTAACTCCCATTCTTGATTAACTAGTTAACAAGTGAGCCTCTCTGTCTGATGACTGCTATTTTTTGACTTTCTACACAGTTAAAAAAGCAAAGGAAATAGTACATTTAGTAAGTGATTCACAGGAAGTGAGCAGGAGAGTTAGGTTGCTGTTGTGTAGGATGGCGGGCAGCATGCAAGGCCATCACCTGTCTGTCTCCAATGCAGTGATCAATGGCACCTTGCAAAGAAAACTACTCTATTGATTTGTTGTCCTTGATTGCAAAGCCAGGAAATAAAGTCCTGGTTCAGTGGCCAACCCATGCCTGAGGCTAACATAACATCACTCACTTTAATAGCTGCTCAGGAACACTGCGCTCCTGTTTATTCATATAAAGATGAACAGTTTATTCAGTGTAGTTAATGGGACAAATTCCAGAACAATAGTATCTTTAAAGCAACTGCCTGCTGTAGTTTCTGTAATATGGACCTCATATTGAATCAGCAGTTTTGGAGCTCTGGAAACAAACCTTCGTTTTCAAGGCAAGACATCTCAAAAAAATCTTAATGTAGACAATTTATCTTCATTTCTTAAATTGTATTTAGGGTTTGTCCAACTTACTCCAAGTTGGAGAAATGTATAATTTCACATATCTTACTAACTGGGCTTGATTTCCAAATATATTTACTTTGTCACTAGTAAAAAAGTCCAGTCCCTTGTACATTTTCCCAGATTTTGCTGTGACGTTAGCAGCAACAATGAGACCAGTATCAGTTCTGATTGGCATCATTTTTATATAATTTATTTGAAATAAAAAGACTCCAATTGTCTTTGAATAAGAAAAAAAACTAAAGAAAAGTGGACCTAATTACAACGAGTTAATCATAAAAGTCAAAGGTTGGGCTGATTTGTGAAAAAGTGTCCAGGGCCTGTGGTAAGCCAAGATTGTTTGATTTGTCTGACCATAAATCCAAAACCCAAAGATATTCAATTTATGATGAATATCATAAATGTGAGAGGTTGGTGACAGGTAATGTTTGCCATTTTTGTTTCCAAAATTACAAAAACTATGAAATACATGGTTTCAGCGTTATATTTTAGACAGTATAAAGTAAACATGGAGTTCTACATTCTTGAATAATGACCATTCTCATTTTTTAATAAATGCTAAGTTATCTGGACTCACTAACTTTTGATGAAGCCGAAGACTAGCTTGGGTTATTGCCATGTAGACAAAACTGAAATATGATTTCTCCTACTCCTGTTTTTAAAACTGAGTTTCGTTATCTAACCGTGCAGTGCATGTTTGCAAGAATGTAGGAATCTATTTTGACTCAGTCACACACAGTGTTGGGGAGTAACTAGTTACATGTAACGGCGTTACGTAATTAAATCACTAAATAAATGTAATTATAATCCGTTACAGTTCCTAAGAAAACATTTGTAATTAAATATAAGCAACACCTTTCACTGCTGAAGATTCAAAAATACTTTCCTCATGAAAACAGAAACAGGCTCTAACATTACTGTACAGTGTAAAGTTTTTACCAGCGGTGAAAATGCTGTCAACATCAAAATGCTCGATGTCAAACCTGAGGAAACATCTACAGGTCAGTTCCTGTAACATTATGTTTTCCATCACCCCCTCTGTGTACATATGTTCCTCCAGTATGCACAAGGGGAGGCAGTATGGATTATAGAAATGTGTGTTGTGGTCTTTTTACAGTCTCATGCAATTATTGCTGTAAAGTTTTATTATTCTAAGACATGTAAGAGGTATTAATTAAAATGCCACTATATGGAAATATTACTACTCTCCATATGAAAAGTAAGGGATAAAAAAAGAAAAGTCCAGCAATGAGGCAGAAACGTCAACATGATAACAACCATGTCAAACTTGTATAGCAGGTTGACAGACTGAAGTTTTCTGATTAGTTCATTTTGTACAGAATCACCCTGTCGACACTGAGCGAGAAAGACAGAGAAAGACATTTCAAGAGAGATTCAGAAGGTATGATTTGAGTTTGTGCTTCATGTGCTTTGAATTTCAATTAGTCTCTGATGAATACCAGGCCATAAATGCTCCCAGCAGGGTGTAACATGCCATTTCAGATCTGTGGGTGATGATTGATATAATTAGGAGTAATGGACCGGCAACTGATTACAACACTGAGTGGAATATGATCTATTTTAATGTACAGTATAATATTATATCCCTCTAGTGTGAGCCTAAGTCCATAGGTGCTTTCTGAAAAGAAGCAGTAAAATGGACTTCGAATAGTTGGACTTGACTTATATAGTGCTTTTTTCAACATTAGCAGGTCCCATAATGCTTTTAACAGATTGGTCGCATTTACCCATTTACACACCGATGGTGACTGAGAAGCCATGCAAGCTGCTGGCGTCGGGAGCAACTTAGTATCTTGCCCAAGGACACGTGGACAGAAGGAGCCGGGAATTGAACCCCCAACCCTGGGATTAATGGACAACCCGCTCTACCTCCTGAGCCATAAAAACTATCATCAAACCTAACAAACACTTTGTAACAGTGTGAAAATGACAACCTTAAATATTTAGTATATTAGTATTTTAGCAAATACATCAACTTTAATTGGAAACTGTTTTGACATACAAATCTTAATTAGGTCATTTAAATGCCATATTCATTAAACAACATTTTAATGTATTTTGTTACATGCATTAGAAAACCATCACCAGGACTTCAGGTATAAAAAAAGATATAATCGCTCTTAATGTAAAAAGTAAAGCCGAAAAATGAATTTAAATAAAAAAACATATGTATATAAACTGCTATTGTTTTCTATAAATTATGACTCAGACCTACATTGGTGGTCAACTAGTATCAAACATCTACCATGTACATATAATAATTTACAGTATGATGCAGTTGTTTGTGGCCTAAAGCTGGCACTGGTCTTCCCAGGGTTCTTATTTTTAAACCTTTTTTATCACCAGTTTATCTTAGCTCATATTCAGGAGCATACTATACACCAACTTAATACTACTCCATTATTTCCAAAGAGTGGAATTAGGTTAGGTTTTAAGGGGGACAGGCAAATTAAATCACACCTTTGGTTTAAAAATTGCTCTCATAATAAATCAACAAATTGTTAAGCCCTAGTAAAACATCTGTGAGTCTTAACTCAAGAACAACCCCTTTTCTCACTTACAACACCAGAGAGACCCACAAAGAGAGTGAGAGAGACAGAAAGGAAGTTTTCTTCAAAACAGTAATGGTATACCCATACTTACCCCTACCTAACCCCTACATTTCACAGCAATCACTTAAAAGTTGTATTTTATGACAATCCAAACTCTTCTGGATATCAGAGGTGTTCCATTTTAATCAGGATGTCTTGTTGCTTCAGCAGCCGATTGTCTGGACGGGTTGTGTGTTTTTGTGTGAGTGCAATGAGAAGCTGGGGAGGGGTCGGGGGGGCTTTATTCTTGCCGATAGCAGCAACAACTAAAATCTGTGTAACTCTGAACGTATATTGTAAAAATATGCCAGCACCTCACTGAGAGACCCTGCAATGATATATGAAGTGCATCATTATCATATTAGCTACTGGGATTCACATCAGTGCGCAATATTATCAGTTCCTCAGCTCTAAACTCTTCACTTCAAACAACAAGTCGACAGACATTCTGAATAGTTTTGTTTGTACATTAGAATCTAATTTTAGATATTGTACAGCAGCTGCTAAGATACTGCAGATAAATAGTTTTCTAGCTAATATAACAACTTTATCATATTAATACTATATGTATACAGTATAATATAATATTAGTGCTTAATATTTATATGGAGGTGTAAATACAACAGAACTGATCCAAAATGCTATACATGACAATGAAGAGCACAGAAGTGGATTACAAAGGAAAAGTATTTCTCAAACCAATGAGTAAAAGTTGTATTTTAAGTATTTTTCTTAAAGCCAGCAAAAAACCGAGACGAATCAAAGATGGTCTCTGTGTTTTTGGTTTTTTGGTTTTTTAGCCAGAGCCAGTGAACGATAAAACAAAGATGCCTGAGTGGTAATAAAGTAGTAAGAATGACACGTACAATGACATGTACCAGGACTTCATCTTGAAATGATTCAGAGGTGATTGAAACTGTATTTGACAATCAAATTTTGTCTTTATCAAACTTGTATCGAAAATTACTCCAATATAATTTTCCGCTTGTTTGACATGAAACCATTATGTGCACAGGGTTATTTCCCAGTACTCCAATATTCTATATCGTCACGGCAGTTAATGAGCTTTGAAGTTGTTTGGGTTTGAAGGGGGATAAAGCAGAGTGTCATCAGCATAACAATGAAGAATGTGAAAGAGATATTGTATTTTTGAATGATGTGGGAGCACATTGTTTAAATGAAGAAGACGGTTAGACCTAAAAGTAAACCTTAGAAGATGCGCACATGAAAAGGGGAGCTGTGGATAGGAATAACTTGGCAATGCAACTCAGCTCTGTTGAAGAAATATGTTTAAAACTAGTCCAAAGGTGAAATTAAGATCCCTATTGATTGGTTTAGTTGATTCAGCTTGGATGTGAACGGTGAAGTTTACTGTCAGAAGCTGCAGTGATATATAAAAGCAGATAGCGAAGATTATAGTACAGATTTCTGTGTCAGCTTCCAAAAGTAGATAATTTGTCACTTCTAAGCTGATTCTGTGCTATGGACTACTCTAAACGGGATTGGGATTTTTCAAAGATGTTTTCTTAATCGTGGGATCTCATTTTGGTTTTTGAGGATGGACTAGAATAGAAAAACATCCAGTAAATTCCAGTGTCCGAGGTAGCTGATAATAACCGGGAGAATACAAGGATTAATTGAGGTAAAGGAGTTTAAAGGTTTAGTAGGATTGTGTCAAGAACTCTAGAGGTTAACCCTAACCTTAAGATGAATTTGGGACTGACAGACATATGAATGACCATGCTTTTAACTGCAAAAAAAAAGAAGAAAAGGTATGCAAAGTACGATGCTGTGGCAACAAAGTCACATACTAATAATTATTCAAATGTAGAGTAATAATAATGATAATGAAATAACTGTTATTTCATTAAATTACCAGTTGATTGACTAATTGATGCATTCCTTAAATCAATCACTTTAAACACACCTGGATCTTTTTCTAAATTTGCTCTGTAAAGCATTACTGGCACCCTTCTGACAATGTTGATGCATATGTATATGAGTGTTTCAGCACAGCATAAATATTAATCTTGGAACTATAATCTTTTCCACTATACGGAATTTGTCAGACACAGTGGTATCCTCAGAGTGTATGAAAAGCATGTGATTGCAATTACTCCACTTGATTCGCTGCAATTACTCCACTTGATTCGCTCCTGGCATAATGATGTGTTTAAAATGTCACCACATGGGTTTTTTTTCTCTGTAGTGTACAGGCCACTGCAAACCAGTAGTACACTTATTTTTAGTGATAAATCTGCAGATACAATTTTTGTGACATCTTTAAGCCACAAGGGAGAGGGAGGGGAAATGTGTGTTTATGATAAAGATAATTTATTCCCCACTAGCAGTTTGTTAATGGATTTTGACATTCTGTAATACGTACACATAATAGAAGTTTTCATCTACTGAAAATTAACTTTAAACTCAGTTATATGTAGTTTTGCCCTATAACAGTTCATTCTTGTACACCTCAGTTATCACATTGGAAAAGATTTACACCGTATTTAAAATTAAACCAAACAATTATTTCCCATACTTCCCTTATTTCTAATTAAGATAGCTTATGGGGTGCAAAGTAATCAATGAGCTCAATAAAGTTGGAGACTGTCTTCCATGCCAAACATTTGTTTGAGTTGTTTGATCTATAACCTAAGCTAACAGAACTGTTTATTCTTGATGATTCACACTTCAAGATGGATTTTTCTGAGTTTACATTATCCACATAACTTTTAAATACAAAGAAACAGATCTCCATTTTTACTTTCCTGTCAGAATATGTTAGATTATAAGAAGTGTGTATATGTCCTCTGATGCCCCCCGAAATGACCAAGTGTCCAGTACCAGTTTCTCAAACTGAATCACTGACTCATCAAAACCTCTATTCTGCTCCTCTTGTATTAGTATGAGTCTTTGAATTACTGGCCTCTCATGAGCCTGAGGCTTGTGGAAATGTTTAGCAATGAGTGTGTAATATTCATGCTGAGCTCCATTTATTTTCTTCTGATGCCACCATACTAGCTCACATACTTACTAAGCATTTTTATTCCATGCATTATTGTTTTTTCTTCAAGTGTCTTTATTTTTCTTCCAAAGTGCCTTTTAGGTGGTTGAACGTGCATCTGAAACCCTCCCACAACACCTTTCTGATGTCAGAATAGACAGAGTGGCACAGCTGTGTACAACATTTTTTGTAACTTTCCAAAAACAGGAATCCAACAATCAGATCCACTTCACACAATAATTTAACAGGTGTGTGAAAATAAGCAGGGTTTGAAAAGTTTGCATCTCGCCCCACTCTTTGGTGGCAGGTTGTGCAAACTAGTTTGTTGAATCATACCTTTGCTTTTAGTGTTATATCATAAATATGATATGATACTATGAATATGGAATCAGTTTCTCCACCATATTGTTTGAAGCAGTGAGTAGGAAACAACGGTTAATTTCAGAGGGAAGCGACTAATGCAGCTCTGTCTGTCTTCTGTAATCACAGAATTTCCTCCCTCTCCACACTAATTTGCATTCTGTTATTCGAGGACTTTGTCGGGGATCAATGTGGCATTTACCTCCTAATGGAACTCTGTAATAGTCCAAATGAAGATGGAAGAATCAGCCCTCCTATTGACACGCGTTACTGTTTAGTTTGCTTCCATTGTCTTGCGTCTCTGTAATGAAAATGGAGACTTACAAGACTGATCCATACTCTACTGTGTGTCCAACATGATATTATTTCTCATTATGTTAGGGTGCACTGTTGTCTCAATTTGCATATTCAGTTAATGCAATTGTCCTTTGTGCAATAATGGATTGTAGAAGAATCACGGTATTCCCAGAATTATGCACAATATTCAGCCGTGATCATTCAATCCTAAACTTCATGAAGGGCCCTTGAGGTAAGAGAATAACCTGCGTTTGATATTTCTTTCCATCATAAGGCATTCATATCTGCATATTTTACCTATCTGATAACATTAGACCAAGTTATCAGGGGTGTAAAAAAAAAAAAAAAGATTTATTTTGTCTCAGCATTAAATTGTAAAGGTACAGCTTCAAGGGTGTTCTGCAACCCCCAAGACGGCTGTGGCTGTGGCTGTGGCTGTGGCTGTGGCTGTGGCGCAGGAGGTAGGGCAGGTTGTCTATCAATTGTGGGTTAGCGGAATGATCCCTGGCTCCTCCTGTCCATGTGTTGAAGTGTCCTTGAGCAAGACACTGAACCCCCAGTTGCTCCTGATTTGGAAGTCGCTTTGGATAAAAGTGCCTGCTAAATGTAATGCAAAGACAGAGGGCAGAAAAAAGGGTATCTTCAGGATCTTTGGCCATACAGATCCTGGTGACACATTTTGACTGACTGAACATTTAAGTCCTGGCTACAGAAAGTATTTAATTCCGTTACATGTAAAAACCTCTCACGATTGTGTCTTTATTATGAAATATGGAGTGGACACCCACTTAAAGATTTTCAGCGAAGAACTATGCCAGATACCAGTTCTTATCTGGCAACTGATCCGTGAATTAATCTCAGTAATAATAACTTTAGCAGAGAGATGAGGCATGTTAATCTGAGATGATGCAGAAGCTGGACCTTTGAGCTCTGATGGTGAGGCCCGGGGCTCTTATAGGTAGCTTTCTCCAGTGTAACTGAAACCAGAACAAAACACCCACAGTAGAAAATAAACACACCCACAATACACTCAAAACACAAAGGGCGTGTGTGGTGGAGAGCTTTCTGGCAGCTCTTCACTCTGACATGTCCACTAAGGAGTGATGGATGATCCGCTGTGGACTCTCGCTGCAGGCAGAGAAGCACAGATGCTCAGTTTTGTCCAGTCCAAGTGCTTGCTAAATATATTTGAAAGCTGATCCCTGAAGCTTCCCTGGGAGAAAGCTAGTCAGCTTGAAGGAGACAATTTTAACAAACACAAACTATCAAAGGCTCACCTCGCTGAATCATGGCAACACATTCAATTAGTGTGGTACAGATGAGATAGAAATCTTCTAATTGTTTTTATAATTCAAACGTATGGCAGATCTTGCTTTTTATAGCTCACTGCAACTAAAACCTGGACCTAAAGCTGTGTGAAAACAAAAAACAAAATGTGAGGATAGTGTTTTGCCTACAAAATACCACAGTAGTGACTCAAACAAAGCAAATCCAATCATTTTCTTTGTTAGTCTTTTGATCATTGGAGCCAGTGTGAAATAGTATTTGTGGATAATATGGATAATACCACAAAAAGTCAACCTAAAAACCGTAATGTAAGCTGAGTAAACATAAGTCATTCATTACCACTACACTCCATATTTCTGACAACTAATCATTCAGAGTATTGTCTCAGCAATAATCAAAACACATTATTAAGGCAGAATGAACTGCCTTAATTACACAACCGTCCTTGAAAGACAATTTTTTTCTTAGTATATACATAAACTGTTACAGAATAGCTGTTGACTAGTAAAAAAACGTAGCTGATTTAATTTAAAGGTGAAAACATCCAGAAAATGAAACATCCAGATAAAAAATAGTCAGGATCTTGTTAATTATGGAGGCTGAAGTGTTGTGATGAAGGATTTCAGTCATTCATTAAAAAGGCCTGACGCCACTGGTGTAGCTGTGGTAATCCAGAGTGAAAGTACAGTTTGCTGGCAGAAGCCATAGTGTTTAATTCATCATAAATGTGGCCCCATTTTTGCATTTTGAGAAAATTAGATTAAAGCATTAGTCTTTTTTAATGTTCAAAAGTATTCTTTTGCATGTGTTGAATTTGTAAGCACAATTAGGCTTTTAATAACCCTAATTGCTCATTTCAATCAAATGTTTGCTTTTTATAATGGCAATCATATTATTTATGCCTTCATAGTCTAGGGGACAATATGTCAAAATTAGCTGTCACCTAATAATTCATGGCATGTTTCCAGCAATTACAAAAAGAGGTAAGTATACACCTTTTATATTCCTGCAGCCAGTGGCCTTTTAGTTCATGTATAAACATTCAAATATGCCCCTCAACAATCTCGACTTCTTTGCTCGCTTTGAAGCACAGAATAACTCTCCTGCCCAAAAAATATCACCGCCGCGCGATGACAGGGTTGTGTGTCTGTCTCCAGCCAGTGTGAGAAAGACACTCCTGAAGATAAACACCCGCAAGGCTGTGGGGCCAGACAACATTCCTGGTCGCGTGCTGAAGGACTGTGCAGCTGAGCTCACAGACATCTTCAACACTTCCCTCAGGCAGGCGGTTGTTCCCATGTGCTTCAAAGTGACCACCATCATCCCTGTGCCGAAGAAGTCATCTCCATCCTGCTTCAATGATTACCGCCCCGTCGCACTGACATCCACCATCATGAAGTGCTTTGAGCAGTTAGTTATGAAGCAAATCAAGTCCTCCCTCCCTCCTTCTCGGGACCCTTTTCAGTTTCAAACAGAGTGAAGTGGTCCACAGAGGATGCCATCGCCTCTGCTCTCCACCCAGCTCTCACCCATCTGGACACCAAGGACTCATGTAAGAATGCTGTTCATAGACTTTAGTTCATCATTCAACACCATTATTCCTCAGCAGCTAGTGGGGAAACTGGTTAATCTGGGCATCAGCCAGTCCCTCTGCAACTGGCTGCTGGATCATCAGCAACAAGGATGAGACGCATGAGAGGGAGGAGGTGGACCAGCTGGCCATGTGGTGTAGATATAACAATCTCCTTCTCAACGTGCAGAAGACTAAAGAGATTGTTACTGACTTCAGGAGAACCCACGCCCTCCACCCCCAGCTCCGGACCATCAATGGTGCTGCTATGGAGCAGGTGAGCAGCACCAAATTCCTGGGGATGTTCATCTCAGAGGACCTCTTCTGGACCGACAACACCACCACACTGGCGAAGAAAGCACAGAAACGCCTCTAATTCTTCCACAAACTGAAGCGAGCTGGAGCGCCCACACCCATCCTCCACACCTTCTACAGAGGCACCATAGGGAGCATCCTCAGCAGCTGCATCACTGTGTGGTTTGGAAGCTGCACCGCCTACAACCGGAAGACCCTGCAGCACATAGTGAAGGCAGCTGAGCCAGTGATCCTGGCTCCTCGCTCCCAACCCTACTCGACATTTACACCACCCGTCTCACCCGCAAAGCACTCAGCATTGTGGGTGACTCCACCCATCCCTCCACCAGCCTCTTCAGCCTCCTGCCATCAGGGAAAAGGTTCTGTAGCCTGAAGTCGCACACAAACCGACTGAAGAACTGTTTTTACCATCAGGCTGTCAGGTTGCTCAACTCTCCCCCCTGCCTCAAATGGACCCAGTCTTTAACACCCTGGGTGTTAAAGACACCCCAGAGGTAGAGGTCTCCTCACCAC
>JAVQJD010012053.1:0-17676 GCA_036023655.1 Nannoperca australis
GTCCTCCTTGGTCTGCGTCCATGGAACCCAGCAGTGTGCAGTGTCCGTTGGACTGTCTGCCTTGAGACGTTGCCACCAGCAGAGCCCAGATTCACCAGGACGGCCTTGGCGGTGATCCTTGGATTCTTTTTCACCTCTCTCACTCCTCCTGGCCAGCACAGGTGTCACTTTTGACCTCCGACCACATCCTCTGAGATTTTCCACAGTGCGGAGCGTCTTGTATTTTCTAATAACACTTTGCACTGTAGCCACTGGAACTTGAAAACATTTAGATATAGCCGTATAGCCCTTTCCTGACTTGTGAGCAGCCACAATGCGCAGCCGCAGGTCCTCAGTGAGCTCCTTTGTCTTAGCCATGACTGTCCACAAACCAACTGCAGGGAGCTTCGGTTTTTCACCTGTTGAGTTGATTAAAACAGCTGTTCCCAATGAATCACGGTAATTAGGATGCTTTAGAACAGCTTGGACTATTTGGAATGGTATAGAATTTTGGATTTTTCCATAGACTGTGACAGTTTGCAAAGGGTATAAATCATTTTGGACATGCCACTTTTTGTTCAAATGTAAATAAAAGCTAAAAAAAATATTTTTTTTACAATGATGCCTCTTGTACATTGTCTTATAATCTTCTGGGAGACGCCTGTGTCATTTCCAAACAAGAAAAAACTTGCTGGTTGAATGGTCAGAGGTAATAATAATTTTGGCCGTGACTGTATATCCATTTCCCCTCTGTTACATCACATTCACATCACATTAATCCTCTTGTGCAGATACTAGTGGCACGTCCAGAAGACAGTGGCATATATGTATGCACTGCTCGCAACAATGTGGGCACTACTGAGACCAAGGTGGAGGTCATGGTTGAGGGAGGCTCTCAAGTGCCCACAGTGCCCTTGATCTCTGTTCCCGAGCCACTGATGGTTATTGTGGAGGGACAGACTGCAACGCTGCGCTGTGATGCCCACGGTAACTAAAAGTCTTATTTACACAGCTGGAATTCACTTGAAGTATTTTTGATCACTTGTTTTTCATTGTTTTTTGCCAATTTGCCTTTTTAGGTTTCCCGTCCCCAACGATCACCTGGTCCAAGCTGCGGTCTCCTCTGCCCTGGAGACACAAGGTGGTGAACAACAGCCTGGTGCTGCCCAACGTGGGCCGCCAAGACTCTGGAGAATACATCTGCAGTGCCACCAACAACATGGGCACCACTGAAGTCACCATCATGCTGGATGTAGAGAGTGAGTGTTGTGGTTTTGCTGTCAAATTTATTTTGTTTTTCTCCTGTTTAAATGGATCATAGACTTAATATACAGTGAGTAGAAATTCCTCCTTTATGTCTTATTTTGCAATGCATATCTCTTGAGAAACAGAAACATAGTTCACTTTTTGTCACCTATCTCTAGCCCTTCCTTATGCCACTTCTGTACCTGATGATGTGGCTGTGCGGATTGGGGAGGTGATCAGGTTGCAGTGCCTGGCCCATGGCACTGCTCCTCTGACCTACACTTGGACCAAGCTGGATGGAAACCTGCCCTCGAGGGCCGAGGTTAGCGGAGGGGACCTTCAGATCAACCTGGCCACAGCTGAGGATGCAGGCAGCTACAAGTGTGTGGCCAGCAACAAAGTGGGCAGCAGCGAAGTGGTCGCTAAAGTCACAGTCAGATGTAAGTTTGCTGATGATGTAATGATTTGTCACGGTTTGACATGTTTATGAATAATTAACAGCTCAACACAGGAACTTAAAGACTGTTAAAGGTAAAGATTAAAATGGAGTGTAATAGTGATATTCCTATACCACAAGACCTAAATCATGGCTCTATCCTTCCCTCTCTGTAGCCCCCTTGGCAGTGCGTGTGTCTCCCCAGGTTGAAGTAAAGGCCCAGGGCAGTGCTGTGGAGTTCACATGTTCAGCAGCAGGTGGTATAGAAACCAAAGTAGAGTGGCTGAAGGAAGGAGGAGCCCTGCCACCGAACCACCACATTAAGGATGGGGTGCTCAGGTGACTCATACTCACGGATGTATTGAATTTGTTGAAAACAACAATACAATGCAGCACTGCATGTTTTACACTTAAAGGATAAGTGTGGTGGTCTTCTATATTTTTATTATTGTCAACAAATCCAATGACAAAAAAAAAACTCTCAATCCTGCAGCCCGTCTGTGGAACTCAGAACTAGTGCTGTGTCTCAATTCCGATACTTCTGTTAGTACACTATGTACACTGTGTACTGACAGCGTAGTGCGTGAATTTGACAGGGTAGTGTTGTCTCAAATCGAACATGGCGGTTTGCAACACGTGACTGCTTCTTCTTCTTCTTTTTAATGGTGCATTGCAGCCAGGTGGAGCTTGTTTGCTTGTTTGACTTCAATTTAATTTGATTAAAATTAATAAAAATTACCATTCTTTTACTTTTAGTGCAATGTTCACCGTAGCAATTGCAAACACAGACACCATTTTGGTTGGTTTGGGGGGCCCTTTCCTTTCTGCTATGTAGCCAAGAAGCCGTTGAGGGTGAGAAGTGTGCACATTCACCTTTTTGACCGTTATAAGTACATCATCCAGGTACTCATACTGCACTGCATTTTGCCATACTTGTCAGTGTGAACGCACTTATGCATTCAAAAAAGGCGGTTGGTGCTCTAGCAAGTATTTAAAGCAGCAGGACGATGTACAGTGTGTGGGGTTGACTCAACATTAACTACTGTGGCCCATGTTTAATAATAAAGGAAGATGCCATCCAGTGCAATGGTGGGGCTCATTAATATGTTTTAATACTTTATGGACAGTTCTATGGTACAGAGGAGTAATCTATATCAGGCTTTCTCTACACAGCTTTATCAGTAGAATGAATTAATTGCTGGCTTTGATCTTTTCATGTGAATTGTTGACAATATGAAAAATATACAATTTCATCAAACTTATCCTTTAATTGGCTACAACATTCAGATCCACTGATATGGTCCCTTACATGTAGTGTACTATGGGAAGCAACCGTGAAGTAAAAACCTGTCCATACTTGCTTTCATGTGTGTAACTTAATGTTTCTCTGTAGGATTGAGAACCTTGAGCAGAGCAACGAAGGTGTTTATATCTGCAGAGCCAGCAGTGTGTATGGTCAGGCCCAGGACACGGCCAGGTTGACCATCCAAGGTCTGTTACATTCACATCAAAGAAACTAGTACATACCCTGCTTCATCAAAGCCAAATATAATTGGTTTCCATCATTTTCTTTTCTTTTCCACAGCCCTGCCAAAGGTGATGATCAACGTGCGTACGTCAGTGCAGACTGTGATGATAGGGAACTCTGTGGAGTTTGAGTGCCAAGCTGTTGGTGACCCAGAGCCCACGGTTAAGTGGAGTAAAGTCGGTGGGTCTCTCCCCGCACACATCATGGTGAAGGGTGGCATGCTCAAGATCGATCAGGTGACGGAGGCTGATGCCGGACAGTACCGCTGTACGGCCACTAACGACGTAGGCTCAGTGCAGTCCCAGGTGGTCCTTAACGTCCAGTGTGAGTGCATAAGAGAGAGAGAATCACACACACATAAATGCCCCCACTGATGCATTTTCTATCCTTCCATCCTCATTCAAATCCTTTGTCTGTCTGCACAGCCCTTCCTCAAATTTCTGCTCTGCCTGAAACTAAAGAGGTGACGGTTGGGTCTGATGCAGTCCTGCCCTGTGTGGCTTCAGGATACCCTGTACCTGAGATCAAATGGTCCAAGGTAACAGACATTGAGATAGTTCTGTAATTCAAGAATTGTTTTTTAATACTCTATGATGTCTTTAGTCTTAATGCTTGCAAACTCATCTGGTGAAAACAGAGTACACTTTTTCATTGATGCTGATTATTATTTAGAATACTGATTGTGTTACTGTATCTAGGTGGAAGGAGAGCTTCCTCCTAAGTGTTTCCAGGAAGTCAATGTGCTGACGGTTCCTCGGGTCACCCATGAGGATTCTGGGACGTACGTCTGCACAGCATCTAACAAACAGGGAAAAGTGGAAGCCTTCACTAAACTACAAGTTCACGGTTAGTCTGTGGAGTGGAGTTTACTGTTGGGAGGGATGTTAACAAATGAAAGATAAACTTTGAGTATGACCTGCACAGTTGTCTGTATCTAACTATAACATTGACGTGCTTTTTCAGAGAGAGTGATGCCATACTTTGCCCAGGAACCCTTGTCCTACCTCACCCTGCCCACCATCAAAAATGCCTACAAGGCTTTCAGCATTAAGATCAACTTTAGACCTGATAATGTTGATGGTAAGGAAGGACAACCTTAAATTAGCATGACAGTTAAATTGGATAGCATTTTATTTTACCCTTTCTTCTTGTTTAATTAGCGTGGTAATATTTTTGTGTGTACTATGTTTGTCATATTTCATCATGTATAATTTCACATCTTCTTCTATCCCTTCCCTCTCTCCCTCACCTCTTCCTTTACCCACGTGGTGGGAAGGTCTCATATTGTACGCTGGTGAGTCTCAGTGCTTGAGAGCCACAGGAACGTAAGGCTGATGTTGGCAGTACTGCTTCTTGGCTCCATCAGACTTTCACGTAATGCATCCAGCTCAAGGCTGATTTAGGGGCTGTGAAAGAGATGCAAGATGATGCATGGCCTATGTTTTCATACCGGCTTTTCGCTCATCATCACAAAACCATTTTTAGTTTAGCTTGGTTACAAATCTACTTTTACGTCCCAGTTTTCATCAGCTTCTACACTGCCTACATAGCAGCACTGCTGCTTAAAACCGCAGTTCTTGTATGCTTGAACTGTATAAATACAATGATACACCATGTACAGTTTCTGTAGGTGTGTTTTATTTTAACATCACTGCAGTTCTGAAAATAGTGAGCGCTTCAGTAATTCATATTACCCTTGCGAGTTCTTGCATGGTTTCTTTTAACCTACCCACATTTGGTGCTGGATGTGTGAGGACACGACGGCAAAATGATTAGACATTGCAGTAAAATGTTTGGAAAATCAAAATAATTTTCTTGTTATATATTATTATATATACGTTCACTGGCAACTTATGTGTGACTGTTTGGCAACAAACAAGCTACAAATTAATTGCAACAGCACACTTGACGCCTTCTGCTTAAATGTGCAATACAAACATCTACAGCACATACAGCACTTACTTTACACGTAATCAACTTTGTGTCACACATTTATGCAATCTACTCTCTCTAGATCACTCCTCTTCACAGCTAGATGATAGACGTGTAAGAGAGAGCATGTTCCCACTTCCACATGACTCTCTGTGCCTCATGTAAAGTGTTCCCAGCATGTGGAGACAGGAAAAGGGAGGACTTGGCAGCCCAGTGATGCCCAGATAAGATGGCAGGTTATAACGGGGCTTTGGTTGGCTTTAAACTTGCCTCACCATAGCATGCTGCTCTACCATCCAGCTTTCAAAGAGATTACTGTGTGTTTGAGTGACCTAATCGCAAATATCCATCCTAACAGGTCACTTATTGTCATATTTCGACAAAAATCTTGAATTTTTTGATTGAAGTGTCTTGAGTGTCATTCTGACAATTATATCAGGAATGGTACACTTTATTACACATTTATTGACTTATTAAGATGGATATTATTGTAGGGTATGCATTTAGGATATTGTTTTTACTAGTACTCACTCACCCTGTTTTGTGGTGTAGGTATGATCCTCTACAATGGCCAGAGAAGGACTACAGGAGCAGACTTCATCTCTCTGGGACTCGTGGGTGGCCGCTTAGAGTTCAGGTCAGTTTATACTGATGTTAAAAAATCTCCTAATTGACTGAAACACAGCACGACGGCATTGTTGGTAATCATCTGTTGTGTCCATTCAGGTTTGATGTCGGCTCCGGCATGGCCACCATACGCAACCCCAACCCTGTCAAGCTGGGAGAGTTTCACACAGTTGAGCTGTATCGCAACCACACCCTGGGATACATCATCGTAGATGGAGGGGAGCCCATCAACGGCAGCTCACAGGTACTTCTGTCAACGTGAATGTAACCCCCGACTGTCACATGTGTGCATTTGATTTATTTATGTTAGTTGGTATCTTCCACAAATGCATGTTTCCTCTCATCAGGGCAAGTTCCAGGGCCTGGATCTGAATGAGGAGCTGCATGTGGGTGGTTACCCCAACTACACAGTCCTCGCCAAAACTGCTGGCATTAAGACTGGTTTTGTTGGTAAGACATCACTCTGTTAACACAATGACAGGAAATAGGGAATAGAGAAAAAGTCTTCTTGGTGTGTATATTTATCCTTATTTGATATTACTACCATGCAGGCTGCATCCGTCAGCTGGTCATCCAAGGTGAGGAGGTCATCTTCAAAGGCCTTGACCGCAGCTCTACAGGTGTTTCAAACTGTCCCACCTGCAAGGACCACCCGTGCCAGGTCAGTTACACCCATCCACTTGGTGTACTTGTGGTATCTGTCATGTGTTTAATTCCATAATATCTAGTTAAATTCTTTCACGTCCTTATTCAGAATGGAGGCAGGTGTGAGGACTCAGACGCCAGCTTGTATAAGTGCAGCTGCCCCAGAGGATTCACAGGCAGCAACTGCCAGCACCACTCGTCCCTGCACTGTCACTCAGGTACAATCTCCACCTGACAACACAACTGAATAAAGTACCTGGACGTTGCTATCAGCTCTGTCAGTGTGCATCATTAACACCATAATATTATACTAGTAAATAATGAAGTGTTTTATGTGTGTGACCTGACTCGCACAGAGGCCTGCGGACCAGACGCCACTTGCATCAACCGTCCGACTGGCCTGGGCTATGACTGCCGCTGCCATCTTGGCAAGTTTGGAAACAAATGCATGGATGGTAAGACAGGAAGTGGCTCTCATCTCCCATTCAAATATTCAAAGTATTTTTAGGAAGATATATATCATTTCGACACAGGTGTTTTTCTCTCAAAATATCCTTCAAGAAAATCTACATTTTTATGTACTGTCCACTTTGACCAGGGGAGCTGGTGACCACACCGCTGTTTGACGGGGAGGAATCATACATAGCCTATCCTCCCCTGACCAACATTCACGATGACCTGCGTGTTGAGCTGGAGTTCAAGCCCCTGGAAAGAGATGGTCTGATGTTCTTCTGTGGAGGGAAGAAAATGAAGGTGGAGGACTTTGTGGCCATCTCCATGGTGGAGGGATATGTAGAGTTCAGATATGAACTGGGCACAGGTAAACAAAAATGTATTATAGTTTCAAAAAAGTATTAATGTATTTGTCTTGACTTGTACATGTAACTTCTTTGTGCCACTAACGTTATTACTATTGCAGTCACTTAGAGAGACTCAAATTGAGACTGAAAGAGCTAAATATCTATTTTACAAATTATTAGCTGGATAATACTCATATGAGATGAGAATACCCTCCACGTCATCCCTGTTTATTAAATAAATCTCTGTGGGCATATCTTGATTTTTAGGTCAGGCAATCCTCCTCAGTCCAGAGCCAGTCTCCCTGGGCCAATGGCACAGAGTTGTGGCCGAGCGAAACAAAAGGGCCGGCCACTTGAGGGTGGACCAAGGCCCAGTGGAGAGGAAGATGTCTCCAGGAAAAGCCCAGGGCCTGAATATCCACACTCCCATGTACCTGGGAGGAGTCCCCAACGTAGACATCCTGCCTAAGCCCGCCAATGTCAGCGAAATGTTTGAGGGATGCATAGGAGAGGTGAGATCTCTCTCTGCTCAAAGGAATTAAGCAAATGTTAAGAAATATGTTTCTGCATGCGGTAGCTTAAACTTGTCTGCACCACCTGCTTAGGTTTCCATCAACAACAAGAAGGTGGATCTGTCCTACAGCTTCACAGAAAGCAGATCCATCCGCAAGTGTGTGGACAACAGCCCCTGCGACCGCCGGCCCTGCCTGAACGGTGGTCGCTGCATGTCGAGTGTTGAATATGAGTATCAGTGCCTCTGTAAGGATGGATTTGATGGTTAGTGCTCGTGTTCTTTGTGTTTTATGCTCACTTTTCACTTCACTTTCTGTAACTGGAATATTTTCATAACTGTTCTTTATATATATATATTATTTTAATATATAAAAATCTATAAACTATGTACTGACGTCTAGAAAATAAAACTTAAAATCTGGTTTAAAATAAATGTATTGGATCTAGATATTGGAATATTTTTCAGTTAAAATTGTTAAAACCCCCAGAATCTTATCTTTAAACTCACCATGTGTTTTATGTGAACTTGGCCATCGACCTTTCATCCCTGATCCATAACTGGTATGTGACCCTGCAGGTGAGCGTTGTGAGGTGGTGAAAGACGTGTGCCAGAGCAACCTTCAATGCCAGAATGGGGGCAACTGTGTCGATGGCCAGTGTGTGTGCCCTCCTGGCCACACAGGCCTGAACTGTGAAGAAAGTAAGTATTGACTTACAAGCATACCCATGTGTACCAAATATTATAACAAAATCAAAGCCAGAAATAGCAGAACATGGGTAAAATGGTTTAATTGTTTTGTTAATTTACTTGTTTCACTTTGTTTTATTATTAAATACTTTGTCAGCTGCAGCCAATTTGTCTAATAGCAGTTCTGAAATCAATTCTCCAAAGAATGTGTTCCCTTACAGCACGGGCTGCATACACCTCCACCCTATAGACAAAGATTTTCATAATCGAAGCAGAAAAACTAGACAGAAATGAGCCCATATAACTCACATTCTCCACCATATGAAGCCTTGCTAACATCAGACAGCTCTCCCAGGTTAACCCTAATGATTACATATGTCTTACCCCTGCACTCTCATGGCTATACCCTGCACACACAGGCCAGGTCTCCAGCTTCCCCCAGGCCCTGAGGAATTTGGAAGCTAGCGAGGCAAATGGTACAGTATCTTGGTATTCAGTCTGCCTGACACGACCGTGACTAACAGTTGCCCGTTTGAGCTCGAGGGGCCCCACGTTGTTTCCAAGCTCAACCCAAACTGCCTATTGTCTAACACATGTTCGCGCATAAACACAAATCAACCACCCATCTGTACTCAACTGGCAACTGAGGCTCTTATCCCCATTGAAAAGTTGGGAGAGGGGAATTCTGCATCTATGCTAAAAGGTAATAGGATGGTAGACTGTAGTTGGGAGATCAACTGATTTGTGCTGCCTGTTTTTGGACCCATATCTAATGTGGAATTCCCCTTTTTTTGTCTTTCTTTATCGTCATGTCAATGTCTGTAAGATGGCTACTCACAACATAAAATCTTGTTTCTGTCTTTTTCAAGAATGCCTGTTTCTAAAACAAGAAAATCCACAAAAATACTTGTTTTTCTCTCTGAAGTCAGAACATTAAATCTTCTCCACACAATTACGCTGTTACTAACAACTTCCCCCGTCTGTTAAAAGTACAGTGTGGTGAGTTAAAATGTATTTCATCCATATTCTGTACTTAATGTGGATTATGTGCATGGACCAATGGTGAGTTCAGTTTGAAAGATCAGAGATGGTGAAGCTTGTGAGGAATGGCAAATAACTTGCTCATGTGTTGGTGAGGACTGTCAAATGAGTTTGCATCATGGAGCCTGGTTTGTGCGTACGGAAGAGTTTTGTTGTTTTTGTTTTTGAAATTGCAATATTTGCATATGGATTTTAGGCACATAAAGAAATGTAGGATTACAATATATATTATATGTCACATATGTGTTTAAAGTAACTTTTTGTAGCTTTACTTGGGAAGTTGAATTCCTAAGCAACACACTTGTTACATAACAGACAAGACTTGCTTTGTCTGATATGTAACTTATTGTGACTAGCTAATGCTAATGCTCGACAACTTTAACTTTAGCTTTGTAATAGAGTCACTTTGCCGACTTTATAATATTTCTTTACTCGTGCTGCTGCTAGCAATATTTCAACATTTCACAGATTGGTGTACCATATAAGTTAAACAAGAAGTAAACACACCATGTTTATTGAATTAGCTAAACAATATGCTAAATCTTAGTAAACGTAAGCAAAGAAGAGTCAGCAAACTGTAATGTCAGCTACACAGCAGTTTGCTAACATTAGCTACCATACCCTAGTAGTAATAAAATACCAAGTCATGGTGTAGCAGCATAATCCCCAAGTGTATTTAACTGAGCACGGGGGCTTTTTTATGAATTAAGCCTTATATTGGTAAGAGGAAGAAATTATTTCTTCTTTGAAAAGTTGGATATTGTTTAGTCTGCAAGCTCTAAACACAATCAACAAATGACATATGTTGCTGAAAATACCTCTTTGTAAATGTTCAATTTAACCAAGCCAATCTTACCAGAGTTTCTTCCATACTTTCACCACTGGAGGACAGCATAACAGTGAGGATGAAACTTCACAGCAGCCTTACTATTATTTGAATGTTGTTGTGATTTGTATTTACTGTATTTTTTTGTAGATTCACCCTACCAGTATGCAGCTCATTTCCAACATGACGGATACATTGCCCTTCCTAAATCAATTTTTCCAAGAAGGTAACTGTAGTTTGCCTTTCTACACTGTTTTACTCTCACATATGGTGTATTATTAGAAGTTGATAAAACCATGCATCAATGAAAAAATAAGTTGTTATTTTTGATGTTTTAGTGCCCATGATTCACCAGAGACCATCGAGCTGGAGATCAACACTGGCTCTTCTGAGGGTCTGATCTTGTGGCAGGGAGTGGTAAGTCCTGGTCCTGTGTTGAGACTAGTTTAATCCAAATCTTAAACCTGACACTTACATCCTTCCGTTGCATCTTTTCATCCTCACCCTAACATTGCTACTGAACTTCAGTGACACTCATTAATGTTCTCATAATGTTCATTGAGTCAACAATAATGCATCACTTATACAAAACTGCTTTTTTCATTTCAAGATTTCACTGGCTGTTGAGCGGAATTCATCATCACACTCTCTAATCCATATTTGTACCACTGAGGCTGTAATATTGTTGGGCATGTTGGCTGCGAGCCCGGTTCTATCTGACACCACTAAATAAATGCATGTTGCTTCTCTAACTCACCCTCCATTTTCCTCAGGAGACCAATGGCGCACGCAATTTGCGAAAGGTGCATGCTAGTAAAAAGGTATCCACTCAAACACAAGACATTCCCTATTTATTTGGCATGTTTCATAACATGCTTTCCATACAAATATGTAAAAATGAACAATTATAAGGTACTTTTGGCGAACTATGTGATTTGAAATGACAATTGTTTGTATTGCAAAATTTGCATGATGGCATCTCTTGTCACTGTTATTTTGCATGAAAGGTGTTTTATTTCCCACATACAAATACTGTTGGGAGTGATTTGTCTGCATTGCCTCATGTTTGCTATTATAATACTTGGTGCGGAAGTATTGGTTATACTTGGTTCACAGTATTCAGTCACACAACACTTTCCTCTGCTGACTAAACACGTTTATTTCCAGGAACTTGGAGAACATGGCAAAGGCAAGGACTTCATAAGCCTCGGCCTACAGAATGGACACCTTGTTTTCAGGTGACTCAGCCCTGTAACCCTGTAGTTCTGTTGACATCTGGATGAGTGTTATTATTTTCAGCTCATATTAATGTTGAAGTGATGCTGATGATTTGTATGATATCCAGTTACCAGTTGGGCAGTGGAGAAGCAGAGATCTTGTCCCGGAAATCCATCAATGATGGGAGATGGCATAAGATCACAGCAGTCAGGTATCATTGCATATGTTATATATATACATACACTGTATATGCATGTACAAATGAACCATTTGTAGGTTATATAGTTGCTCTTTAAATGAAAGTTCTTGCACAAACTGAGAATTTCTGGTGCCATCTTGAATGCCTTCATGGTTACTTTTTTCAGATGAATGTTCACTTTCATCTGTATTTCAATGCATGAAATATGTAACTTTACAGCAACAAAAGCAGACATGATTGACCAGTAATCAATTACTGGAAATAATAATAATTGTTGATTTACCAAACAGTATAGAAATTTATGAAAACCAATGTCTTAAAAACACATCCAAACATTTGAAGTACCACAGCAGGCCTTTAAAATTGTCACTTGTAATGCCATGGTTCTTTTCTTTGTTATAATTTGTACCCTCTTGTCATATAATGAATACAATAACTGGAACCCACTAATAGTTGTTTGTAGCTGTATTGTTGTTTTATTTAAATTATATACTGTACCAAATTTAATTTTTGTCTGTGCATGTTCAGTGCTTGTATTGAGTTGTATACAACTCATCCTGTTTTTCTTTTCTCACAGAACTGGAAAAGATGGATACATCCAGATCGATGGAGGAGCCACACTACGTGGACAGTCTAAAGGCAGAAGCCTCATGGTCAACACCAAAGGCAGTATATACCTGGGTGAGTGGATTGAAAGTATGGAGCCTGCAAACTGACAAGATGTAGTGTAGTGTAGTTTATGAGACAAGTCAAAAATAAATAACAATACTGTTGGTTAAATTATTAAAATAGAGGGTGAAAAAATATTAAATGTTAGACTTTTCCTTTAGCAGTTACAATTTTTTTCTTTTTAATCTTTCATTATTTTTCAGCTCCTTAATTTGCCTATTCATTTATCTGTTCCCTATATTTCTCACCACATTTCAAATTTTACTCATGCTTATTATGATAATTAGATGGGTGTGTCCATGTATGTCCAGAGCAGTGACTGGTCCAGGGATTTTCAGGTGTTTAGCTAAACACAGTAAGCACCAATGTTTGTTGTCAGCTAGCTACCTAGCTAAGCTAACTTTCTTCATAAAACTACTGCTGCACACTGCTGTAGAATCACTGTATATACCCTCCGTAACAGTAGTTAAAGCATTTTAGCCGGCAAGCTAACGCTAACAAAGGTAACGTTACTTGGAAGTTCACATATACTTTATTTCTTCCTTCATAACATTATATTTATAGATGAAATAGGAAATTAATTAATTTCTTTCAAAATGGTGCAGTTATTTGGGTCATTTATTTAAAGCTCTATCAAAGAACATAATTTCCTCAGATCTGTTTTGTGGGTACAAATGTCCAAAGAGAAAGATTATCACTATGTATGTGTTCTCATGCAACAGGCGGAGCTCCTGATATGGCTGCTATGACAGGAGGGAAGTTTTTGTCGGGAATGACGGGCTGCGTGAGGAACCTGACGCTGATGAACGCCCGGCCGGGACAGCAGCCTGCCCAGGCCATCGATCTGCAAGCACATGCAGCCCACGGCATCAACGTGCAGCCATGCTCTTCATAGATTGCAGCATGCACATAAACACACACGTAAACACCCACAGAGACTATGGAGTGATGTCAAACACACACAGCAGACTCACACAGAGAGACTTACACACAAAGAGGCTGACACAAACTTGGTGCTTTGCTGCTACCAAAAAAACTAAACAAGATGACACAGCAGGATATGTTTCTCTGTGTGCAGTAAAACCAAAAAAAAGAGAGAAACATTTTTACAATATTAACAAGTCTTCTCTTCCTCAGTGTTGTATTCTCATTGAAGGAGTATTAACACAGGAGAGCCAGTACAGTTTACATACTTCCAGCAGTAGTTTTAGCCATGAGAAGAGTAAGAGTAAAACATATTAGGCCTTCTACGATGGGTCAGATCCTATGGAGTTGGAGATGTTTTTACAGCACTGAATTTTTATTTATATACATATGAATATATATATATTATATTTGTGGGGGAAAACATGCAAACTAACCATAACTGCTCTTCAACTTTCCTAGAGTTTATTCTGGGCTCTAATACTGTGTGTCCATGGCTTTTTATAGGCCTAACTGTATTAATACTTGAAGATGTTTAGGCCTTCTCTCTTCACTTCTGTAGAGGAACCTTTTTTTTTCTCGTACACGCGAGCATGCTTACAGTCTTTTGCAAATGATTGGGAGAGGAGCGAGGAGCGCACATGGTCACGGTCACATGCAGCTTCAGTACACAACTCAGGTTGTCAAATTCAAATTACTGCCGCTTTAACATGGCCAATTTTTGCTTTGCAAGCCATTCACAACGCTGTTGTGTCTTCACTGTCTGTATTTGTTCTTTTTTTATTAAAAAGAAAGAAACCTTGGTGCTAATGTCAGACATGAAGATGCAGCACATAGTCATATGGTTTCCTGTCTGTCAAATGCAGAGTTTTTCTTTTTCAAATTTTGCTAATTAGATTAAGAAAACTATCTAAAACATTACACAAGGTTAGGGTTACACACATTTCTTGATACGCATGGCATTTGAGGTTGATTTTATAAGAATATGGCATGATTTGTTGCCTCCACAGCCTTATTTGATTGAGTAGATCTCATAAAAACAGATTTAAAGAACTGAAAAGGGTCTAATTTTTTTTTTATGTGTGGTTGTTGGATATTGTTTTATGTGTAAAACTATCTGCCAGTCAGATAGATATCTGTATCAACTGAGAATGAGCGTTGTTGTTAGTAAATGTGTTGGTTATGTATGTCTTAGCCCTTTCCATTTCTCACAGGTCACTCTACTTTAAGCCCCTGTATGGAGTCAGGTGTGTGTGTATGTGTGTGTGTGTGTGTGCGTGCGTGCGTGCGTGCGTGCGTGCGTGCATGCGCCTGCATGTGTCATTATCCATATTCTCAGGAGGGTCAACCCAGAACTGCCTCAAGAAGAGAAGAGATCATTTTCAGGTGTGGTAGCTTTAGTGATCATTCAGTAAGCTGGTCCTGTGGGTTGTTTTCTCTGCAGAGGGAGATTCAGCTGCAGCTAACAGCAATATGACACAGTTGGGAAAGTGTTTGGCCAGGTGGGAATGCAGTGGAAGCCTCCTGCAGGCGCTGTGACCAGTCGTGTAGCTCTAATAAAGCATGCTCACCATCCTTTAGTCGATCTCAAAACCACTTTGGGGTTCACAAACCTTTTTTTCTCATTTTTTGAGCTTAAAACATTTGTATTAATATCCTCAAAATGAGCACTATCCTTTTCTCATAGAGTTGCTTCATTTGTATTTATTTTATGTTTTGTTTTTTTGTTTGTTTTTCTTTTTTCTCTTTTTCATTGCTTTTGTTTCAAGTCTTGATTCTGCTGTTTTAGAGCAATCACAGAAGCTTGCTATTTTCTTTCCTCTGGTTATTGTGTATTGGCTCCCACATCCCCATCCCCTGTTTTTCCCCTCATGTTTGACTTTAAATATGGCCCCGCCCCCGATAAGTTCTACAGAAACTCCAGAATGAAGCGCCATGAAAGGTTAATATGTTATACCTGACTGGAATTGCCTGCTCAAATGGTCAATTTGCTCAATTATTATTCACTCAAAGAAAAAAGTCTTAGGCTCCAAATGCAACAAATAAATGATTTATCTACACAGAAAGGTGTCATCATTTGGATTGAAAAGAGCCACTGCTGTGGTCCAGGTTTGGGACACTGAAGCAGAGATTGACTGTGTGTGCGGCCCTTGTTGGGTGCTTTTTGTGTATCTACTCTTAAACTGGATTTTCATACTTACACTGTACACTCTTGCCCGCTTCTTGGTTGTTTTTTAGGCCATTGCGAAATATGAAAGGTGCACTTTTAGTAATGATGGAAATGTTTATTTTGAAATGTTTTAACCATTTTGCCGTTTCTCTTCTGAATGGCTGAAAAACGCAGATAACTCGGTTAAATGACTGAAATTGTACCAGATGAAATATTGTCCATGTCAGGACGACCTGACATCCATTTCCAGTGTTGAAAAGACGCTTCCCTTGCCCTTGGTGTTTCTTAATTAAAAACAAAATTCATGTGCTATTTGTAATCTCGTGAGTTTTCTTTTTTCCCACCTTTGCTTTGTTGTGTGCTGCTCTGTTTAGATGGAGCAATTTTTTGCCAAATGTTTCCAAATACTCCATTGTAGAGGTAAGCCTTTAACCCGATCCCTGAAAAGAGGCAGATTACACCGCCTATCAAGAACGTTAAGATCCTGTGTTCCCTTGTAGAGGTTACACCCAAATCACATACAAACAAACTCAAGTGTCTGAGTACAATAAAAAGCGCTATATAAAAAAAATATATTATTATAATAATAATAATAAATATTATTATTATAACTTATCCAAGGTGTGAGAAATATAGTTGTTAGATTTGTCTGCAGCTGCTCATTAAACAGTGCAAAAGTTTTCTTTTGCTCAGTTTTCGTTCTCGCATGCTACGGCTGGTATGTAAGAGACTTACTTCAGTAAAATCTGGCGTCCAATTATATGGTTTGTAATCATGGGTCAGGTCGGGTCAATAAGGTTGTCAAGCTCAGATAGTAACCTTGTTATCAAGTTGCTCTCTCTTTCTTTCTGAACCTCAGGGATTGTGATTAAATTTCCCCTCAACCCACAAAGATGTCCAGACTTTCACAAGTGTGTATCACGTGTTCCTTTAACACTGCAGGCTTCCAATTATTCAACAGATGATTTCAGAAGAAGTGGATCACCAGATGGCCTTTACCTTCATTACAGCAGCTTAAAGGATAGTTTTTTTCACGTCTCCTATAACGATGCACACCCGTCCATATGTACATTAAAACAGTTTTTGGATTCTTTCTTAATGCACTTTAAATGTAAGTGATAGGGAACATAGTCTGAAGCTCTCATTATGTGCAACAACATATACTGAAGTGTATCTGAAGCTAATATGAGGCTTCAGCAAACACAAATCAGTTTAAGACAGACATGACAAGATGTGAACCCATCATTGAACCCATGCAGGATGGTGAAAGTTGAGTTGGTGAAAAACAAAGAATTAGTGTAAGTTATGCTTGCATGCATAATTGTAAAGGGTGGGCGATGCTTTCATTGATAACAGGGAAGTTGGTTTTGCTGTGCAAAAGAGCTTTTAACATTTAATATATTATACAACATTAACAATAACTTAGGCAACAACACATAAAATAGAGGGTGGGTTTTGGTGAAGACATGACTACAGTACCACATAATTCAAGATCTCACAAGTCATTATTTGAAACAATACACAAGCCAATAATAGAGGGAAAGACAGTGGTGTATTTTTCTGTCAGAATTGTTATAACTTAAGTTTTAGCAAATCCCATATACTGTCAGTCAAACTCCACAGAGAGGTGGGAGAATGAGGAAACATGAACTTCCTGAGAGGAGCGCTGGGTTTGTGTTGCTGCTTACTGCTCCATTACACGTGACTGATTACTGAGGAACAATATTAGGCTCAGTGACTATGGCAAGGCAAGGCACGGCAAGGCAAATTTATGTATATATAGCACCTTTCATACACGGATGCAATTCAAAGTGCTGTACAGAGACAAAGTCATGATTAAAAGGACAAAAAAAAAGCAATAGTTAAAACTATATAATCATAATTCAAACAAAAGGAAATGAAAATACATAAAAAGGCAGTTTTAAAAGATAAAATGTATTAAAAGAAAAAAAAGAAGGCTAAAACCACAATTTCTACAATTTTTTCCACTTTTACTACTGCACCGCCATTATGCCACGCTCATCAGAACAACAGCAGTGCTCGGACTGCTTCAAACTGCTGAAGAAGATGACTACACTGGAAACTATGATTTAGAGAAGAATTTTGAACTTTATGATACTCTCCCAGTGTCGTCCACAAGTGACAGAGATCCTAACAGAGACCAACTAGATGCACAGCTGACTTTAAGTGACACAGTAAGTTTTACGAAATTCTGTGGGAAAACATTTTTTAAAAA
>JAVQJD010012054.1:0-26600 GCA_036023655.1 Nannoperca australis
CCCCCCAACGACCCCGCCCCCGCCCCTGAGGTAGGCCGACATAGGGGGGTGTACAGCCGGGGGGAGCGGGGGAGGGAAGGATTTAAAAAAAGAAGGAAGACAAAAACAACAAGGTGAAAAGGGAAAGAAACAAAAGACACCATCAACACCACAAAGCTTAGGAAGACAACACTGGAGCAAACCCAGCACACGAGCCCAGAGAACACGAAAGCACAAAAACACACCTGTCTCGTTGGCTCTCATAAACACGCATGTAAAAAAGAATCCCAAAATATAAAAACAAGCTAGTGAGCAATCAACCACAGCTCCCACACTAGCGCCACAGCAGCCCAACACCTTGCAGTCAAACACAAGCCAGGTTGAAGGGCAGAGTGAGCCTCAGTGAGGAACTGGGGCCGGCCAACCAGACGAAACTAATTTGAATTACTTAAAGCTCATTTTCATAGTTTTACCAATCACTGCTTAAGATATTTTACTCGCTCCTCGTTGTAGAGATATGGTGAAACTGCACTGTGAAAGACACAGTTTTACACCTCATTTAATAGGGCATCACATTAGAGTTTACAAAGTAAAAGCTGTCTACTTTGGCTGCAGCAACCGATGTCCCTACAGTAAAAATAGTCAGTGAAATGTTTTTCATAAGTGACACTGAAAAAATTGAATTAAATAAAAAACTTTCCTTCAACTAAATTAGCCAACTTAATCATTAGGATTCTGTGTGAACAATCATGTTCACAGTTCAACGTGTGCTATGCTCCGAGTCTGACCTATATAGATAAAATATCAATTTGTGTATCAGTGCACTTGTTATAAATAGCCTGCCGACTGCCACAGTGTCAGTTGTGCATATAGATTCTTTGGGGCTTGACGGATGCCCTGCATGACCTTTCAGAAAGAGTTTGACTTGAAAACATGCCTGGGAGGAACTAAGGTCAAATCTCTCAGCGTCCGCTGTATGTCTAAGAGGAAATGTGGGGGTGGAATCTATTAGCTAAATTACACAGGAGGCCGATGTCTTCTAGTCTTCAACAGACGTCTAAAACAGCCCTACAACAAGGTCCCTTGTGTAAACTAGAGCTGGAAGTACAGCACTATTATTATGTGAACATCTACTGGGTAGGTGCTACTTGTCCTCAGAGTTATGGGAATCTACGTACAGGAGAGCAGTTAAGAATGGGAATGTTTAAGGGCCAGATATAAACCAAAAGCTCAATCAAGCCAATATAATCAGCCTCCTATTCATACTGCTACAGGCCTAATTGGGAGAGCATGACTGGTGACACAGAGCAGTGTGCCACACGCATACACGAAACAGGAAGGAAGCGCCACAGAGCACAGCCAGTAAGACATGCAGAGAGAAGAGAGGTGCTGAACAAGCAAACACTGCAGGGAAGAAAGAAGGGATCATTTAGTGTGGGGGCAGGAGGAGGGGGACTAATGGCTGGTTAGTGGTCAGCTACTCATATCACCAGTAAAATTTTGGACCTCAGCGAGAGTGCTCCTTTGAGATAAGATCCATGATTTACAACGTAGTGAAGCCCTCTTGACCCGAATAGATACAAAAACCTCAATGTTATCTATAGCGTGAATGTGTGTTTGGATCTGATCCAGCTTTTCTGACCTGGCAAACCTGGTGTCATCCCTATTGTTGGTACAAAGATGCTATTGTGATGAGACACATAATGCTAGGTTCTGGGCAGTATAATAGAAGCAGTGTGTTTGTGGATGCCTCTAGAGGGAAATTCAATGTTGTTTGGGTCCCGTGCTGATGAAAGCACAAGCACAGCAGAATGCTGACTGCCAGTTGACCTATTGGAAACCACACTGCAGTGAGAGGGAGGGTGTGTGTCGGGGGGGAAAGGTGTATTCACTCACAGCCAGGGACAGAGTCATGCAAAGGACCGGTTCAAGTGTTGAGGTGTGTGTGAGTTCATGTGCAATATAATTAAAGAGATTCATGCATTATTATATTGAGTTTTAGAGGTGTGTGTGTGTGTGCGTGTGTGTGTGTGTGTGTGTGACACCACAGGTCCATCATGACAGCTCTCTGTAGAAGGGGTTTCATAGTTCTGCCTGCTGTCTCTGTGGCTCAAACACTAACATTGCCGTTCAAGGAGCCACCCTCTAATCTGACTAACTGCCCACCTGCAGATTTTCAAATGTCATTGCTCATTGATGTAGGTGGTTGTTAGTGCATTCATTGCACAATTTTCACAATGCAAAAAAAAACAGCTCGTGGCATTAGGTTAAATTAGCCTAATGTGTTCCGCTAGTGTGGAATGTCCTACCTTACTTCTCTTGAAAAGCCAAAAGTTTTTGCTCTTGTTCTTTCCCAGAAGGTCCATGGGGCCTTTAGGTGTGCCCAGGCTACTGTCAGATGAGGCTCGGTTGATGCCCTGACTATAGTCCTCAAACTCCACATCTCCAGGACGTTCAAAGCCTGACTTGTTCTGCTCTATTACGACCATGGAGTCCTACATTAGATGCAAGTATGGATGAGAACAATCAAGAGTTGTTTTCAACACACATTAAAACAAATACATACTGCCATGCTGCACATTAAAATCCCTTTGGCTGTTTTTAAACCAACTCACATTCCTCTCATTAACACCAGTGCCGGCTTTAGTAATGCCTTCCAGGCACTTGCCAATGATAGGCATCACATGCTTCTCTGTGTCTGAAAACAAGATGTAGCCCTGCGCCAACTTCCGTACTCGCCTCTCATCCAGATCCTGCAATTTCTAGTGAACACACAACAGTTGCTGACATTATTAGGGTTCAGACAATACATAATACACAGCCCATTATAAAATGTGCATCTCAATATCGAGCAAGACGTTTAGTTTTTTATCACTGTACCATATGTCGATAACTGAAATGAACGTCATGGTCAGGAATATTGTCATGTTGCCAAAGGTAATTCACTTACATTAAAAATGAGGGGCATATCATTAAAATAGAATTGGTTCTGCTCCTTGTTGTACTTCTGAAGCTGAGCAGCGTAGTCATTCTTACACTCCTCTGCTACGTGTGCTCTCAGGTGAGCCTGCTGTTTGGCCTAGAATCACAAATACAGCAAACAAGTTAACCAAGCGCATCTGATTAAACTTTTGATCATGGCAAATACTTAAAGTATAGATTCCCCCGCCCCCATTACCTTTTCAACATCTGCCTTGGTGGCATTGATGTCTTGATCAGTCTTCTCTGCGTACTGGGCTGCACGCTCTGCTTCTCTCCATTCCCTCTCAAAGCGCTTTTTACTCTGATGTGCACAAAGAAAGGAAGAGAGGAAGAGAAAGATCATGTTCAGTTCCTTCAGCGAAAGGAGGCCATTGCCTGAATGAAATATGAGGAGGTTTCACTATTTTGAGCAGAGCATTTCTCACTGTCTTTCTAAAAAGTAACACTTCCAAGCTTAACTAAACCGGTCTTGGACTAATGATAGGAGTCTAAAATGGGGAACTTCTTTTCACTCTGTTCATCTGTTTTTACTATAGATAAATATGGACACCTTACCAGCCGCACTGAACATGCAGCCATTAGCTTACAGAGAATGTTTCCCATCTTTCAAAATGAGCCCAAAAAAAAAAAGCTTTTTTTATCAGAATACAAAATGTAATCTTGAAACATCAAGAATGACGGACGCCTCTTCAGGAAAAATGAATGTTAGATGATCTTTAAAAGCAGTCCAAACGTTTAAACTTACACTGTCGAGCTGCTTGTAGGTGCTCTCCAAACTCTGCTGGGCCTTCTTGGCCTCCATGAGATACTGCAGACATTCATAAAAATAGACCGAGTGAGAGGGAGGAGGAGGGGAGGCGGGTCGGATGACAGGGAGGGAGACAGCCATGTGTAGGGGCAGACACAGAATAAACAATGACCTCCAAAAGCCACACAGCATAACAGACAAGAAAACAAATAGCAGTGTGTCTGTTTGAGACATCACGTCTGCAGCGAAAGCTTGTAACGGGTGCAGTGTTCTGCAACCCAATGGGGCAGAGCCAACGCATTCCTCATAGAGAAATGGCACAACACCTCTCAGACCATGCCTTCCCCTGGAGACAATAAGTAAAGCTTCCTTCCTGCCACATCTCCACTCCTCCTTTAAATCTCCCTCTGATTTCCTCCCACCCTTTACACTCCTTCTCAGCATTGTGTGCTGTATCTTATTTGGCATGTTCTCCGGCAGCTGTTGAATATGGTGCTGCAGGCACATACAAGTATACACTCGAGCAAACTGTTGATTATTCGATCAGAAACAACTACTTGGATGACTGACTAATCATTTAGTTCTTTTTCTTTTTTTCCCCTCGACAAGTTGCCTTTTAAAAGGACACAGTGTGTTTAAGCAAAATATATTGTCTTAAACATACAACGTTACCTGTGTAAACATGCTAAATTACATTTATTTGGTATACTCGTGGCTGCTGGTTGATTGATTTCAACCAGCCTGACTCAATGAACTCCTGGTCCACTCCATATTGAGCTCACCGTCTTTCGTTCCTGCTTTAGCTCTTGCAGGTACTTGGTGAGATCGATGCAAATGCTCATCATCATGTTCTCAGCGATGAGCTCTCTCTGCCCCGCGTAGTCGTTTATCTCATTCAGGACGTCCAAAAAAGACTGGTAGCTGGACAACCTACCATTAAGGGGGAGGAGAAAGGAAAGGGTGGAGAAATAAGAACACAGTGATGGGACCACTGATAAGATAACACATACCCAGACTCAAAGAGAAGTCGGCAGTGGGTCAAGTTTTAATGACAAGCTCAGGACTTCCTTATTCCTGCTTCCTTCTAGGGGCATTTAAATGGCTCCAACAGCATCCCCACACTACAAAACGAATGACAGGAATCACAAAACGATTCCTAAGATGATAAGATTGAAAGAGGATATTATGTTCATGTCACTTCTGTTTTCCTGTGTTAGTTCCCTCTGTAAGTGCTTGAAAAGCAATTATGGCCATGGTGTCAATCCAAATTGACCCACTAAGCAGCTAACATTGTTTTGCTGCTAAATTTACTTCCTTAAAGAAAAAAGAAATACTGAACCTCAAACATTCAATCATTAAGTTTTTAAAGGCTTTGCAACAACACCAACAATGGCTCACCTGCACTCTGGTTCATCCTTGCTGCTTCGTTTTAAGTTATATTTCTTGGACAGGTTCCTGTGGACATTTGAAAGCACATCAAACAAATAGACAAATACTTGTCTCAAAGGGAAAATATGAGTGATAGTTAAAGAAAGCTCACTAAATTAAACTGTTCTCGTGCAACTTAACAACCAGCTGTTATATAAAGTTGCATTAAACACAACAGTCCACTATGAAGTTATTAAAATAGCTGTTCTTCCTTCTTTCACTCTCCCTCTGACCACATCCTGTCTATCATGTGCCAGTCTGCTCCCACTTCCTCCCCTCTCCAGCAAAGCTCAGCACTACAACAGATGTGGGCCTGCAGACTGGGAGACAACTGGAAGTGGGAGCACCATGGATGAAGAGAGAAAGAGCGAGCGCACTGCAGCTGAGAATGAGGCCAGTGTTCAGAGACAAGTTAGATTTTGTCCCAAAGTAGTCATAAGACCCCACAAACATTTTATAAACAGCCTTTTGACATACACCCATGCAAACACAAGCCCCCCCCCCCCACACACACACACACACACAGACTTGAGGCAGACAGCACAGAAGAACGACAAGAGCTAGGCCTACCTCAGTTGTTTTGCATAGTTTTGCTCAATCTCTGTCCTCTCCTTCACAAATTTCACATACTTCTCCACCAGCTCCAGACCAGACTGTGTATGCTTCTCAATGATGTCATATTGGTCCTGGAGAAAGGAGCGCGAGAGACAAATAAGGAAAAGATATTAAGGCAGAACTCCACGGGATGTAAAACATGGGTAATAACTGTGATATTATCTAAAATAAATCTTGAGTGGAGGGCAATAAACTTGATACATCGTTTGTTGCTGCATGCTGGATTCCACGAATGCTCTCCACATGTGCACAAAATCTTGGCGATAGTCTCTAAACTTCCGCCTAGCTTTAAATCATAGGGCACCCGTGTTGTTCAAAAGGACACAGGGGCACTACATATCATATCCCTAAGTGCAACTGAATATGCTAACTTGTCCTTTTGATATTGTACAGTGTGAAGGAGTATATTGCGTTTCTCATCCTCTTTTGTTACCTTTTTGGTGGAGCACTTGATGACACCTTCAAGCTCAGACAAGTCTGTTAAAAGAGAGAAATGAGCCAATCTTCTCTCACTCTACAATCAAAACAACTCCCCCAAGCCTTCTTTGCTGCTGACTTTAGTACTGAGGACGGGGAATGATGAAAGGGGATTCCTGACTTGACAAGGTGGGTTCATCAGTACCCTTCCTACCCTTCAGACAAAGCTAAGAACACAGCTAAAGTTTAAGACAAAGGCCTGTGAGCCATCACCACAATAATAGGGCAATTAGCAGAGCTAGGGGTTTAATTTAGCATCATTAATTACGGAACAGAAGTAATGTTAATCAATACAGCCAATTTACGACTACAGATTTTCCAATTTCCTGACGTGCTTGTGTTAACAACAGATTTTCTTCTTGTGGAAAATAACTGTCTTGTATTTGACTTGAAATGGATTTGGCAGAGATGAATAGTAATTATAAAAATAACCAAAGGGCAGGATTTTAGGGTACTACTTTGTTTGAATGTAGCCCTCTTTAAGTATAAAAAGTGGCAATTTATTTATTTATGAATGCTTTGAAACACAAGCAGTAGCCGTCTGCATCCAGTACAACCTCACCACATCAACAGAACAGAACACTAAGGCTGCAATTATCTATAGTGACCATAAAAACACACTGAATGTAGGATTGGATTCATAATTGGTGAAAAGCGAATGCGCTGCCATTAACCCAAAAACTCGTACGATTTACCCAGGAACACATGACATAACCAAGCAGTGAAGGCAGCAGGAATCGATACGATTGAAATGTGACTGAATTGGTAAGGAACAAGTAAGTATAAAGAGGCACAGCTGGTAGCATAGTGCATGTCAAACTTTCAGATTTTATATAACCCTCTGTAAAACGGCAAGGTGTATTACATGAGGAATATGAAGTGTAAATAAGTGAACAGCACAACTGGAGAGCCAAGGTATTCCATGTGGACGTGCAGTGCCATTAACTTGTAACCACGTTCACTCCCAGAGTTAAAGATTCATGGTCAAACCTTGCACCAGGGCAACTGGGAAGGCTGAAACATCAGAATGTTTGAGGTCTTAATTATAGATTGACAATTGCATGACTAAGAGGAGATGAGATAGGAGATAAAAAAGTAGACATGGAAAGATATACACTACACTCATCTCTTGATACAGGCGTTTGCATAGATAAATCCATTATTTGCATATTCAGTTTCGGGACTACTGATCAGTGTGTGGCAGTGCATGCAAAAAAACTACTGTGGAGAGTGATGGAAAGTTAAGAAATTGCTAGGCAAGCGGTTGGGAGGTCTCCAAACCAGGATTTTCTCTCCCACTCCAAGTATCTGCCAATACTGTGCCCCATTCAAATATTTATTAAAATTCAAACCTAATAATGTTGACATAACTTACCAGATTCAGGTAGGATATGCTAAGAAAATATACACTTCGGTATTAAGATTTAAAAAAAGATATGCATCACAGCTGTCCTTTAATGGTCTTTATGAGGTATACATGACATTCCTGACTAGCTGTGATATAAATAGATTGTTTTTGGAAGTGTCAGTCCTGATATCTTTCTCTAGTCATATCCATCATAGCCTGATATAACTCTAAAGTAATTCGACATATACCTTGCTCAAGCTGTCAGGAATATTGTGAAGAAGGAGAGTGGTGCCAAAACAACAGTGTTTCACCCATTGTTGAGTCTAGAGTTTTCACTCCACGAAATAACACATTTTACAGGACGGAGCCTAAGCAGTTACTGACAACAACACAGCTGAAGATATACGTTTCTCAGGCTGAGTGCAGCGTTGATGGACAAGAATGAGTCTTGAATGAACTCTTAAAATATGTGCTGCTCTTTTAAAAATGGCAGAAAAAGTAGCATCTGATAATCTCCGTTAATTAACTGTGACTCCTTGATTCAAAACAAGAGTGGCCCAATTAGAAAAAAAGCCAACCTCATTAAAACTGTCTTAAAATCCATCAAATAGCTTGCAGGGACATAATTACTGTCTCGTCAAACACCAGTGGCTGTCAGACTACTGCAATTTATAACCACCCAAAGCCACAGCCCATGTTATCTTTATTCATCCCCATACACTGGCTTTGTACTGAAGTGATTTTCATAAATTATAAACTGTTTGTATATGAAACTTCCTGGCTATTTTGTTGATAATTCATCCCTCCTTCCATGACTTTAGACATTTTTTGTCACTTTTACGTCTCGTAACGCATTCCGTAGGAACATTTAGTATTACCAGTAGCATCTTTTCTCGCCTTTTTGATGGCAAGTTAAATGTTGTAGCTCTGCCCTGGTAATTATTGAACGTCCAAACAAGAAAAGCCATAACCTATTTTAATGGCATAGTTTGAGGCTAGGAGGCGCAATAAAATGCTAAATTGAGGTCTTAGAAGGTCTTATCTATAACCTAGCAAGTGTGTCCTATACACTTCATCTTCAAATACTTCCAGTAATACCAGAGAGACGACTGGCATCAAGTGAATGCCACATAACTTCTAAAACGAGTCACCCTCTAAGTCATCGACCTACAAGGCTTGGGTGGATGTTTCAGCCCTGAGTCACCATGTCTTCTAGTAAATTAGGGGCCTGGCCCCGCCAGACCTGCCACACTGTGGTTCTGAGGATTGGCCTGGTATCACTCACTATCACAGCTAATGCCTAGACACTGATCTTGACTTGCACTCGGCAAACTTGTGTCTTAAAATAGCCAATGGATTAACGACAATCAGGGGACAGATGCCATAGAGCTGACTTTGTCCGAGGGATGATTCTACGACCAAACCTTAACAGAACCAATCATGTCTGCAGGGCTTTGTCTAACCAGACAGGTGAGGCTGTAGCCAAATACACTGTACAGAAACTCAGAATAAAATAGTTGTTCAACTTTGAATGAGATGATTTGAATCAGACAATGATTGAAGACAGAACACTGGCTTTTGTGTGGAGAATTTCCACCAACTTGACAGGAAAGACTTCCATACAGAGTGTCTGATTAATACTGGGTTACGGATGTTTCTCTGATTCAATCAAAGTAGGGCAAAACTAATTAGGCTGTTGCACCAGCACATAGGATGGAAAAGGGACGGGGGAAGAGGCCTAGGGGGAAACTCTGTAATGAGGTCACAACCTCCCTATCCTCATCTTTGCAGTGCTCCATTTTACATATTCAAGTTCCCTGAGAATGTGCCTGTGTGCGTGTTTGCAAATGTGCGACTTTATCGCTATGGTAAAGTGCGCTGGCTCGTAAACTGGAGCAGTCATCAAAGCAACATGTTGCATGGTGGGATTTTTTTTTATTAGGGTTTGTTTAGATTCTGGATGGTGTCACTGTCACTGCTGTGAACATTTCGCCCAGGTAACTCACACTTTATTATTTAACAGGCTGTTGCACCTTGATTTGGTTTGACTTACAGAAGAGCCGTCATCTTTAAAAATGACCAATGCTCAATAAATAATCATGCCCCTCAGATGGACACATAAGGCCCTTCCTCAGTGATTGTTGTCAAGGTAAATGACAGCATCTGATTTCATCTCTAAGGAAACAAGGAGTGCCAGACTGTAAACAGTGAAACATCCCACTGGGTACAACCCACCTCAACACACCTAAAACACCTTTGTAGATGCAGAATAAACAGTGCTTTGACACCATTTTCAGCCTGACATCTATTTCCATTATACATTCACAGATCATGTTGTTAAGAGTGTGGGCATTAACATTCATGTCATGTGATATCTAGAAATACTTGGCAAAGTTGCTTCAAACGGCTGATAATTTATGTCTGAAACTCTGTGAACTAGTTTTGACTTGTTTGCCTCGTGCACTTCAGATTTCCCACTACATAACGTTACATCTTCACTGTAAAAACACCGTGAAATCAACACAGCAAAAAGCCACAGATCCAAACAACCAATCGGTGTGTGCAAACGTGGATCCCAGACGAACGGTTGCTGTGCTTCGCGCACCACAGGAGCAACACGTTGGCAGTGGGCTTGAGCTGGCCCACTCTTTGTTTCAACTACCAAACGCTAAAGAAAGCCGTCCGAAAATGGAAGCGCGTTCCTGAAAGCGCCGTTTTGCAAACACAAGCCTGCAGCTACAGAGCCGACGTCTCGGCGCTCCTCCGGACACGTATTCCTCACCAGCGGGACGTTTAGCGTTGCCCGACTTTCTCACCGAACACCGTGTAAGCAATCGCACAACTGCCCTCCTGACAACAGCTGTTTCTACCAAAGCGAGCCAGATGATGGACTCACCCAAAGCTCTGTGCCCCAGTCCATGTTCAGCTTGTTGGCCAAGCTGTCTGACTATCCCGAATACAAAGAACTTCTCCAAAGTTATCCCAACAGCTCGGAGGACGGCCCCAGCGAGTATAATCCCGAGGTGATAAATCAGTCGTAGCCACTACGCACTCCGGCTTTGGTTGCTTCAATAAATAATGTAAACTGTCATCATAATTAACTAATTAACTAGAGCTGGCAGTCGTTAGTCTAGTTTGTCCAAATATTTTTCATAGCGGAGGAAAGAGGGATAAACTAGCTTTCATATCCGCGTCACTCCCAAATCCTAAATCTTAAAGGGCCAGTGTTCTGAAGCACGAACCAGCCACAGGACGGTGCTACGTCCAGACACTTTGTGATGTTTTTCGTTTAACCTTGTTTATAAGTGTCCTTGAGAAAGGCACTCAGCTCCAGGGGCGTCCTGCTGCCCTGACAGAGCATCCTAAAAGTTCTCACATGGATCAATAGAGTTCATTATCAATCCTCACACATTAGGACCCCCAACCACTGATGCTGCAACACACTGGCAGATAAACCAGATCACACAGTTCTTCAAGTTATCAACGATTTAACTGAGTGCTGGAGATTTGGCCTGTTTCTGTTCTAACAATCAGTTTAAACAGATTTGTTAAATCCTGAACTATTATTACATTACATTGTTATTTGAAACCACTGTCCATGATTTTATTCAATAAAATGTAGCTGTATAATAATTTTATGCATCTACATTTCTTCTTTTTTATTTTAAACACCCAACATTTCAACTGGATAAAAAAATCTAATTCAAACTCAGACACTAAATGTGAAACATTTAAAAGTATATACAATAAGTAATGAACAGTATTCAAATAGAAATAACTTTTATTATAAAAACAAATAAAAGCTAGATTACACGTACAAAATCTAAATATGGTCAGTAGCAGTGCATGATGAGTCCTCCTAATTAGAATATCTTCTTTGTAACCAGACCTAAGCTAATATAAAAAAATATTTACAGGCTATTATTGTCATGCTACACAAAGTACATATCTGATTAATTTTAAGTTTACAACTGATTTAATCTAACCTATTAACAAGTAAAAAATATCCTAAACATCTGGATTTGTCATAGGTATATCCGGGACAAAACTATATTGTCCATGTTTTTTCCAATAGTCGCGTAAAATGAAAATGGTGACGATGACGATGCCGATGATCACTAGAATTATCAACCACAAAAGGAGTGATAAGGTGCCGGCAGTGGTATTCTCTGTAAGACAAACAAGATAAAACAACATAAATGGAAAGTGTACTTCTCACTTCTTGGTGCCATAAATGGTAATAATGGTAGGTTTCTACAACCTATGTATTGCAACATCAACATCAGTTACCACTTGACTGTATATATTTCCATCCAAGTGCACGTAGTCAACAATGATACCTTTCATCATCAGTGTGACAGATCTTGTCTTATGCCCAACTTCATTGGAGGCAACACAGATGTAAACACCAGCATTGGTAGACGTGGCTCCTGTGACGCTGATGTTCTTCTGGCGCCTCCCAGTGGTCTCCCTCACATTCACTGCAGAGGTGTAGTTCCAATGCATCACAGGGAGAGGGTTGCCCTCAGCAAGGCAGTCAAAGGTGACATTTTCACCCAGAGTCACCTCCTTAATGTAATTTCCCTCCTTGAACACAGGGCCGTCTGTGGAGAATAGGTTGAGATTTGAGAAGAAGAATATGCTGCTTATCAATCGTATTCACTGTCAACAAACAACACACACAAGACTATTTTTTGTAATTGCAGACAACAAAACTTACACAAAACCTCTACATGTAGCACGTGGGTGGCTGTTCCATGTTTGTTGGTTGCTTTAAGTGAGTATTCTCCACTATCATGCTTTGTCCAGTGCTGCGGGGAAGGCATCTCTTCCCCATCTTTAAACCAGGTGATGGAAGGCTCAGGCATTCCCTGTGGTTCACACTTTTGGAGCTTCCCATCCTCTTCAATCGTATAGTGATCATTACAGGTAAATGAAGGGCCATCTGTGAACATACAAAATACCTTTCAGAATAAATAATGGCAGAAAATATGTAAATCTATCAACACTTTGGTACAGTGCATGTGGAGATCGTGGACATTTACATTTATCTATATTGTGATGAAATATACAATCAAGCAAGTCTGATGCACTCACATTCGATTGCGATGTTGACAGACGTGCTGCTGTTGCCAAGGTGATTTACAACATCAGCTGTGTACTTTCCTGAGTGAGTCCTGTTGAGAGGCTCGGATGTACTGATCGGTTCTCCCTGATGGTACCACTGAACAGTTGGTAAAGGGTTCCCATCAGCGTGACAGTCCAACATGCCCAGACAGAACTCATGCTCTATACCGACGTAATGGCCTGAACAATTTAGTTGTGGCTTATCTACAATTTAAAATCAGCATAAATTAATACAACTTATATTAGCAAGTTAAAAAATACAATAATAAATAGAGAAGTGGGAAACTCACAGTGCACAACAGCAGTGTAAGGTGGTGAGGCTGCCTTAGGGACGAGCTCTGGCCCTTTTGGTCCAAGGTGCAGCTCAGCCTCACATCTGAAAAGTGTTGCGCTGTAATTTCTCTTAGGGATGACACTCAGTGTAGAGAACACATTGACCGGGCCCACATCGGAGCCAGTATACTTTTGTGAGTGCACAATTTCATTTCCTCTGTACCAGTTTACTTTGAGCTTCTGCACAGGAGCCACATTGACGATGTCACAAATCAGCAGGAACTCGGTGCCCTCCACCATTGGACCATGATCCAATGCAGAGACTGATACAATGTCTGGAGTCTCTGTAAATAAACCAAGTGAAAATAAGTTGTAGAAAAACATAACGATATTCCTAAAATTGTAACCACAAGTGTACAAAAAATAAGCATATACACTACTATTGGGATGAAGACAGAAGCTAATGTAAAGTGCAGTCTGTAAACTTATACTCACTATAAACAGTGATGTTTGGAATCAGAAAACACTGGTGACCAGCATTTAAATTAGCGTAGCACAGAGGTTTCATGACCCACTCTTCCAGCTTTTCAACCTTCAGTGTGACAGCAGGAAGAGCTACAGACCCTATGCCTCCAATTGGAGCCTCCCAGCCCATTGTTGCTACATCTGTGGCTGATGTGCTGCAGTTAATTGAAAGTGGATCTCCAAATCTCACCACAATTTCATCAGGCGACAATGTTAGGGGGCAGTCTGCCAATCAAAAGCCAGCATATTCAATCAGTGCTGCAAAATAGACAGTAGTGATACATGTATCATATCTAAATTAATATAAAAGATACAAGCATGTATACCTCTTGGTGTTGGTGCCTCCGGGATGTTTATGACTGCAGGGTCTTCTGTTTTTATCACTTGAACATGGATCTGCTTAGTTGTACTTCCCAGATAATTGCTAGATGTGCAGTTGTAGGTTGCACTTGTGTTTACTGGAATAATGTTGAGATTGTTCCCGTTCGCCAGGATATTCACCCCATCACTGGTCCAATGAAAGTCAGGAGGAGGGTTCCCCTCAGCTTCGCAGTTGAGGGTGACATCATCACCCTCAGTCACAAAGACATTATCAATATCCATTTTGTTCTTGAGCTCAGGAGCATCTGAAGAGGCAAATGCAGGGTTTTAATTCATTCATAGTTATAATCCTTGATAGAAAACAACATAAAAAATAAGTTCTGTTCTGTATGTAACAGTGTTTACTCACAGTGCACAAAAACCTGGTGCATCTCAGAAACCTGAGGAGTTTTTAATCCATGTGGCCCAAGGTCCAGCTGAGCCTTACATTTAAACTGAGCTCCATTTTCTCTTCTGCTGATGTTGAATGATAGAGTAGAAGACTCATCTCCTGCTGTTTTGTTTGTGTCGGTGAAAGACTCTGTCCAGAAGATTTGATCGTCTTTGTACCACGTCACACTGAGGTTTTTAATGGGACCAACATCGATGACATCACACTGCAGCTCAAACTGAGTCCCTTCCACCACAGGGTTTATACTTATAGGAATTATGTTGACCTCCTTTGGATTCCCTATTTAAACAAAATTATGTAATAAAGTTATTTCTTTGTTTTTTATATTTTTCCCACTGCACACTATTCATTTGAAATTACACTTACTGTACACAGTGAATTCAAGGTGTCTGCTGCATTCATGAGAGTCATTCAGCTTTATTATGCACTCAGCTGTTAAATTCCAGTCTGACCGTGAAACTGACAACAAGGTAAAACTCAGCTCATCTTCTATGTAAGAGTCTGGTTTTCCAGTCGTTCTCCAGTACATCCCAGCATGCTCCTCAGCTGTGCTGGTGCAGTTGACCCACCCTGTCTCTTCATATTGTTCTATAACCTCAGGAGGGTGGAGGGTGAGAGGGTTGAGCTCATTTGGGCATTTACTGTCTGCATCTGTTGAAGACAAAAGTTAACGTTTTCATTGGACTTTAAAACTTTACTGCACTCTGGTGGCTCAGATGGCTAATGCTTACAGCGGCAGGCCAAAGTCTGGGAACCCCTGGTCAATATTTGACTGAATACTTAAGTGAGTAGAAGATAAACTGATCTCCAAAAGGCATAAAGTGAAAGATGAAACATTCTTTTCAATATTTCAAACAACATTTGTAGAGTGAAAAAAAGCAAAGGAGCAGCATGCAAACCTTTGGGCACCCCAAGAGACTTGTGCTCTTGGATAACTTTTACCAAGGTCTCAGACCTTAATCAGCTTGTTAGTGCTACATCAAAAGGCAATCTTTCTGGACTCCATCCATAACATCCACTATTTGCACAAACACACTCTGTGTTTGTGGTTTACACAAGTCAACTGTCACAAATAGTACAGCGGAAGTTTTAACCACAAACATTATGTTTAACATCATGCATAACACCTGCCTCTCCCATTTGAAATTCTAATTTATATTTAAATATTTAAAAATCTATTTCCCTTTATTCTGTTAAAAAGCCAAAGGTTTTGCCAAATCCCATCTTTCTCATCTTCCTTTATATTAATTATCCCTAATAGCAAGGGAATTAATTATTGTATAAAAAAGATTACGTATACATTTTCAGTTTTTTTTGTAGTTACCATCACTGGTAACACGTGGAGCTACTGAAACTATAAGCCAGCAAGAAACTACACCAGCATTTTAATGTTTTATCCCTAGTCACAGAATAAAATAATGGATAACATTTAAGATCCACAAAGAGATATTGTGCAGCATCATTAGCACTCACCACACAGTAAAATCATGAGCATGAGAGGTCCCAACATCCTTAGAGGCAGCATGCTAGATCAGCACGTGGAGGAAGGAGGTGGATGGAAGGGATGAGGTGTGATTCAGGGTCGTCCAGTGGATGTCCAGCTTCAGTACCTGGATTATTGTAAATCCTAGCTCAGAGCTGGCCCTGGTGATAATGACCAGCTGCTGACAGTTACATGAGCTGAGGGAAAAAAACAGAACGTATTCTAGTATACGAGAGGAAATTCAACGCCCCAGTGAACAGGAAACTGTAACGGAAACATGACACCACAATCAGTTAGTTCATCATGGAGCAACTTTAGATTATATTCTCTCTCCTACCATGTTTTGTGAAATCATTCATTTATAAATGGCTAATGTGGCATCGTTTTATTAAAAAGTACATTTCAAATTGTAAAACGTGGAATTTTGTCAGGAAATTGCAACACAGAGGACAAACATGTCAACACATCAGTCAAAAGGCTCGCTCGAGATGAGTCAGGCCTGCGCAGAATCGATCCCCAGCGACCGCGACTTTCTCTGAAGTCATGCACGAGATTGAGGTGGCCACAGTTTTTAGAGCCAGGCGCTGCAGTCGATCTGCAGACTGTGATCTGCAAACTACAGGTGGCCTACAGGTGGATCTAACAGGATGTAAATATTTCTTCCAGTATATTTATATCTTGAAGGTTGCTGGAAACTGTCTGACTTGACTGCATCTGTTTGTCACCGACCCCTGCTGCTGCAGCCGGACCTCGTCTACTTTCCAAGCGACGCGCAGTTCATCTCGAACGAGCCTTTTATCCAACGATTCACTAACAGTCTATACAAACGTCACTGACAAACCTCTAATCAATATGTAAAAAATATTTTTTTATTAAACAGACTCAACGGTTTACAGGGTTAACACTGAAACATATCCTTTGAGGCCCTCTACATTATGTCATCATACATCATCACGTTTCTTTATGCAAGTATTTTATGTGGGTTTGATCATCATGGAAACTTGTTTCAGAGAGTAGGACCCTCCGTGGAACTCTGCCCAGTAGACCCCATCCTGGTACCGGCTGCGATAGTGCCCACCCCGATACCACACACCGTTCAGATTGGAGTGGGCACACATGTGGTACCACCAGCCTCCTTTTTGGTAATGAGCGCAGTTACCTGGTGACACAACAGAAGAACAGGCTTATTGACAGAACATGTCTAAATAGATGCTAAGTAGACAAACAGCCGCGGCCGAGCAGACCTGTATAACTGTCCTTGTCTCGATCCAGAGTGGTGAAGGCCTTGTTGTTGTGCCATGAGAGGGAGTCCCCTGCATTGCCGTGGTATTGTCCTAACCGCAGTCGGTACCAGTCGCTCTCCGGTTCCAGGTGGAAGCTGTCGTACTCAGCAAACACCTGCCGGCCCTGCCAGTCCTCCATAGCCACCCGTAGCTTATATTGGGCCTGTTTAGTCATCCAGTAGAGGTGTTCCAGGCCGAGCCAATACTCTCCATCTAGGTTCCCAAAGCCTTGCTGTAATTAAAAAACACAACAGTGAGGCAGAGCATCCATTTTGTGTTGTGCGTTTGTATGAATTCCTCTATTTTTAGCCATGCTAGCAGCGTGGCTCTAGGATTGGCCGACTTGCAGGTGTGTGGAATCACCTTATACTGCTCCCAAGTCCTGAAGAAGTTGACTGAGCCGTCCTGTCTCCTCTGGATGACCGTCCAGCCTCCCTGAGCCAGACTCTGCTCACACCAGGCCTGCAGGAGGCGGTTCGCACTCTGTGGGCGGAGCAGGTAGATCCCATTGGTGGTCTCACCTGATTCTAGCACATGTTGGCAGTCCCGCCATGGCCCTGAGATGGGAGAAACATTTATGCAACCAAGTGAGAGTGCAGAAGCTATAATAACAAAAGCAATATGCAGATATATGTTGTAATATTATACTATATATTACATTTTCATATTATTTACTTTTAGGTATTCATGTGTTCTACAACATGTTGTATTGAATATTCATTGTTGCAATGTTAAAATGCTCCTTTGCTGCTAATGGGGACGTCATGGCCAATAGCTGTGGAAGTTTTCTGACGAGAGAATGGATCTTATAAACCTGTAAATTTTCTTTTTTGGATTTCTACTGATTTATTTAGTTTCACACTCATTGCTTTCTTTTGTTTCAGTGTCAGGATAATCAGAGATACATAGCTTCTCCCGCTTGTGCTGAGAATTTCTCCCCAACACATGTTCAGTGTCTCATGGTCAAAGTGATAAGATGAACACAGGAATCTGCACGGGGGGGAAAATGCATACATGGCGGAAAATACTCCCACAGAAAGTGATAATGCCTATTGGTCTTCCTCAACAAGCATTTGTGAACCGTTCACATGCGCAAGATGTGGTAATGCAATCTTTCACATGGCCTTTTAGGAAGTGGTGAGTCACAAACTTCTGCTCAAATCTCTTACTTTGTCATTTCAAACATTCCCGTTGCGCAAGTAAACAGTAGTAGTGCCATTTAAAGCCCCAACAAATGCTGTGGTTTAAGGGTGTCTTCATTATAGAGTCTCTGTTCTGATAAGAGCGGCTAGCTGTGTTTGACTTTATTTAGGCATTCCCATAGAGATAGGGCGACTACCAGCTGGTCACTGACTCCTTCCGCTTCTGCTTATCTAAGCAGCTAAATAACTCTGACAGAAGATTGATGCGCTTATACACACACGTTTAGGTCTAATCAAGTACTTCTGCTGTAAGACATGCTTTACACTGATGTACCTGGAGTCTTTGTGACAGGGAAACTAATGACAGGAGGGTCTGTAGGAGAATCGGCTGTAGTGGTGGGGAGGGAATGAACAGTTTTTTCTTGTTGTGGTGGAGCAGCACTTTGGTCCCTTTGAACATCATTGCTCATTTCGTTGGCTTCAGAGCTGTAATTAGGATGCACATTAGACTGTCTTTGGTTTGGTGGTTCAGCCGTCACCTGTCCAGACCAACACAAAAACAACACCATTCTTAGTTCCTGTGTAAAAACTCGGTATAAACTAGCAACATGGCCACAGCTTGTTCCCTACCACAGGGGCCTGGGTGGAGTCCCTGCACTTGCACTGCTTCTCCAGACGAGCCATAAACTGGTTCTGGGAGCTCATCATGGAGGTCAGAGCTCCATATTTCTTCTCCAGCTCCCTGTAGTTGCTGGACACCTGCAGTGCCTGAAATATGCCACCACAGTTTGATAATGATTCGGTTGAGATGTTGCTTTGCCGTGACATGAATCAAACATCAGCAAGGACTGCAGTTCTCTGCTCACCTGTGTTGTAGCATTTAGCAGGAGGCTCTCCACCCTTCGCTGCTCCAAAGCCTGGTCTTTCTTGTGTATGACTTCGTGTAGCAGCTGGGCGTAGAGCTGGGTAATGCGAGAGTTCATGCTGTTACTCTCTTTGCGCAGGGCTCTTACCTCCAGGACAAGGGAACCCTCCTGCTCCAGTTGGCCCCGGAGCTTCTCCAGCTGTACCTGTTGCCGCCTGAGCTCCGCCCACAGCGCCGCCACATCAGAGTGGTTAGTAGCAGCAGACTGCGTGTTCAAACACAACGCACCTGTCAGTTTTTGCTGAGGAACAATGAAAGTGTACGAGCAACGGCCTCCTTTTGTATCCGAAGATTGTGATGAACGTTTTTGAGTGTTCTCGCCATGAGCCCCCTCCTTCCGTCCCCCAGCTTCGAGCATGTCCACACAGAGTGTTAAGAAAAGAGTCAGACCTATTGTCAGTGTCTTCTCCATGAAATCTGCTCAACTCCTGAGGACACCCTGGTATTGGTGGAGAGGACACGATTAGCATTACCACAGCGATAACAACACATAACACCTGATAATCTTTAACTGAAAATACATCAGTCAGAATCACGCCTGACACTTTGATACCAACACATAAACTATGCAAGGAAACTGTGTGCTGGACGGTTCACCAGATGTTTCCCTGCAAAGTGAAAGTGGCTGGAATTCATTAGCAGGTCAACACAGAAGAGACAACAATCAACATCAACCAGCTAGAATCAACACACCTCAATCTCTTGGTCAACAGAAGAATTAGCTCCACATCCAACCGCAGCAACCATGGTCAACACCATAAATACATGAATCCGAATAGGTCAATATTGACATCTGACACAAAACTCCCCTGTAGAACCTTCCCACTGAAACACACCACTGGCACCAATAGTATATGTCTACAGCAACATTTTGGAAGAGCCAAAAAACAACATGTCTTATCGTGATTTAACAAGCTAGTGCTTCATTTAGTGCACCTTTTGATGCCATGGCCAGTGAAAGTAAATTTAAGTCTACATTAAAGTGGAGTACAAAGATTGACTTGGACTCACCGTATCAGCTGAAAAGTGTTGAGGACGTCTTTGTTCTGCGTGTGTGTGTGTGTGTGTGTGTGTGCAGCTGCAGCTCTCAGGACGCACAGATGTCAAAAAAAGACTAACGCATTTTTTAAAAAGCCCATGTTCAAGGATCATGAAGAGTCACATAAACGAGTCGCTTAGTCCAAATTCAAGCTCGTCTATAAATGTTAAAAAAGTGAAGATGAAATTTAGCTCACAAATAAATTTCAAGAAGAAACAGAGATTTGTCAGCAGCTGGACGACCTGTTCTTCTTTGTCTCAGGATCTCTGAAGAAGGAGACAACTAATTACAAACCATCCAAATGACGCCTCCCACTACTCCTTGTTTGGCTGGGTGATCAGTGCAGGAATCCCGGGGTGTCTCCTCCCTCTGCCACCAACCTGCTCTCCTGCCAAAGACTCTATCCCACAAGAAGCTGTAACGAATATTTTCATTATCGATTAATGTGCCGTACTTTTCTCAATTCACCGATTATTCATTTTATCTAAAAAATATCAAAGGCGACGCCTTCCAAAGCTGTTACATTTTATTGATTTATTAATTTATAATATTCATATATGAGAAAGAAAAGCATCACATTCTCACATTTGAGAAACTGAGTTAGAAACAGTAAATGTTTTTTTTGTTGCTAAAAATAACTAAAACAATTATTCAATCAACAAAATAGTTGCCAATTAATTTTCTGATTACTGACAAGTCGCTCTAGTTTGCACCGTCTCCTCATCACTGAAGCATCTTTAGTTGGAGTCATGGCCTTCGTCTTCTAGCGTGCAGTTGACTTGTTTTCTCTGCTAGTTTCTCTTTGCTCTAATCTCAGAGACACAATCCGTTTTAAATTTGACCAAAAAATGTAAATAGACTGGTAGGTTTCCTGAACAAAGGACACATCCCAAACAGTAGTACATCCTTAGATAAAGGGACTAATATTCTGCTACAACACATTCAAATGGCTTTATCTTTTACCGGACCATGGTTTGGCATAGGCAGTGGGGGAACAAGTACAATATAATTACTCAATACTCTGTATTTTAAGTTCAAGTGAAAAGGTTCCTTGTGTAAAATACAGCAAAATGTTCCAAAAGTATCGCATTATGGCCCCCTTCAGTTTTGTATTAGAAAAGATATCACAATATTTGAATTAATATTGGAATATAACTGAGGCATTAACATGTAAGTAGCATTTCTATGTCACAGTTGACTGAGATGATGTTAATTTAAATGATTTTATATACTGCTGTTTCTTAGTACTTTAATCCACAACAATGCATCACATTTTCTACGTCGATCATAGGTTTTATATGTACAAAGCATCATTAAATGGAAATACTCAGGTAAAGTACACGTACTTCAAAAGTGTGCTTGTTCTTTCCACCATTTAGTTCAAATTCAAATTCCTGCATCAAAATGCAGCAGCTTCAGTGTAGTACGTACTGGTCTGCACAATCTTTCCTTACTTTCAGTCGTTGGAGTAATGTACGTAGAGGTCCAGCACTGGAAATGCTTGCAACTTTAAACTCACAGAGTCGACTGCAGTGGCTTTCTGCTGTAAGTGATGGCCATCAGAAAACAACTATTTGATGTTGCACTGATGGCCACACCCAGTCTGTGATATCAAAATAGACTGAAGGTGGGGACAATCGGATAGCACAACAACAACAAAAAAACAACTTCAGCATCAGGTTCCTGCAAAGCTGGTGTTACCTTTAGAACTAGGTCAGTGATTTTGGTAACAGGTCATGCACCACATAAGTGGGCACAGTTCCCAGTTTTTCAAATACCACACCTACAGTGATGTTATTGTTTGTGGTTTCACATCACCTGGCAGTGTTTCTTTTCCTTCCTGGCAATTTCAATGTCTCCGGTTCTCAAAAAGAAATTATAAATGTTTAAGTTTTTGTTGCAGGTCTGTCCCTGCTCTCTGTTGCCACTTGACTCTAGAATAAAGTTACGGACATTCCCTCCGTTGGAAAGGACTTCCACTTCCCCCAGTGGCATCTTTTTGTGGTTAGATTGCCACACATATGTATATTTTGCCAAAAATGTCTAGTTTGGGCGAGACTTTATGGAGACTTTCAATTTCAAGTAGCTTTAGCAGTTATCTTACACACTGTCAGTAACTAAGGTATTTATTGAGCAACAGTGAGTGGGAACTGTGACCGTATGCAGCACTGTCATGTGTTTTCCCCATTGTGATGTTAGATTACTGCTATTAACAGATTTTTCTTATTCTTTTCTTCTATCAGCAAGTCTTTCCTGAAGTGTCAGCGGAAGCGCCTTCATTGACGCTACAATAAGTGGTTGCTGCCCTCTAGTGGTCACAGTGAGAAACTGCAAGAACAAATTAACACTTCCGTAAAAACGTTTTCAAAATAAAGTGGTCTCACTGAAGAAATCCCAACTGGGCAGAAGCTGTCATCCAGTTATAATCTTCGTTGTTCTCTGGTGGTGGATACAAAACTATATTATACATTAATATAATTACTTATATGTAATAATTAAGTCATTCATAATTACATATTATTAATTATTAATATTATTATAGCAGTAATATTCCAGGTGGAGAATATGGAATTGTAGTATTTAACTGTGGTCACTAGAAAACTATGAACATGGTTATTTCAGATCAGTTCCTTTCTGATTGCTTCACTTTGGTCACTTTATTTTGAAGGTATTTATCAGAAGTGATAGTATGATGTCTGCATTAACGCTAACTTAACAAATGAATTGTTGTAGTACTCCATAGTGACCACTAGGTGGCAACAGAGACTTGTGATTCTAAATACTGCTAGAGATTTGCCTTTTACCAAATCGATGTAATTGTTTACTTAGTACCATTTACATTAGTACTAAGAGTGTTAAGAATATTAACAATAAATATTATTTTTCATATTCTCACTGAAGAAAGTTGTGTCTCTAATCGTGACCACTAGAAAACGGAAAGGTCAGACGGATAAATAAACAGTCTAAACTCTTTTTTATTTGGTTAAGGTCACCCAATAAGAAAGGTAAACGTTATTTAAATGTGACTTTTTAAATATGTGTAGACTGCATATGTTATACAAATACACTGTACATTACACTGATGAGTGAGCGATCACTTTTGCTGGGAACTATTACCAGACTTGTGGGCAACACGGGAACATTAGTGTGTGACACTCCGTGGTAGAACCATGTGGAAGGTGTCGTGTCGTCTTCGTCGTTGAGTGGTTTACGTGGTTGTAGATTGAGTTTTTCGGGCATGATGAACGGATTTTTCCTTGACAGCGTAGACTTAGTGTGGCAACAATAAATGTTACGTTGTTGACTACATTTACCTTCTCTACAACTCGCCGAATAATGGGGAAATCAAAGGTATGTGACGGCCTGTGCTAGCAGGTTAGCCTTAACCGAAGAGAGTTGGCCTGGCGTGAACTTAACGATATTCAAGAAGCTATCTAAACATTGTTGTTTGTTAAAAGTGTGACTTATATTAAATAAGCAACTTGTAGTTTAGTTGCAGTTGCTGGTACATGTGTGGTCACCTTAATAGAGCTGCTTGAGCTCCCTGGTTAGTTAACGTGAACTAGCGTTTTAGCTACGTTAACTGAGCTTTTATTGCGCAGGAGTGTGTTAAATGTCATTTTTAACGCCCCCCCCCCCCTCCCCATGATAAGTAATATGGGCATATTGTGCTTTCAGACCAAGAACCAGAAGAAATCCCGAGCCACAGCCAACCATGTGGCCGAGGAGACGTACGGAGCTATCCCCCACTCGTTCGTGTTTCATCGGGGTCAGATTGGGAAAAACGTGGGTCAGCTCGTCCTGGACGTGCGGAGAGTCATGGAGCCATACACCGCCGAGTCTCTGAAGGTGCGTCTGTAACGGTCCTCATCTGTGGCGTGAGACCACGATGCTTAACATGAGGCCAAAGTGAGATGGCATCACGTGTCGATGCGCGGTCATTATTGGCTTTATTTTAAGCAAACCCCGATACTTCCTCATTAGTTGAGATTTTTCAGTATGACAGGATCTTTTCCTTATCTTACAGTTTCACCCTCCCTGTGTCTGACCGGTTTGTTCTTCTGTTTTTTCCCTCAGATTAGAAAAAAGAACGTGCTGAAAGACTTCGTGGCTATCGCAGGACCACTGGGAGTGACACACTTCATGATCTTCAGCAAGACACAAATCGGCATCAACATGGTGAGATCAGGTCACGCGATGAAGCAAACGCTGCTCTGGTGCTGCTGGGCTTCGTCATATTAAGCTCGTACCACCGTCCAGTAACACATTTCTTGTGCTTTCAGAGACTTGCCCGACTCCCTAAAGGTCCCATGCTACATTTCAAAGTGCTCAAGGTAAATCTGTCGCCTCATAACTAAACCACAAGTACAAGAAAACTAGATGGGCCCAGATGATGACATTTTAATATTTGACTGTTGGTGATGTTTTCAAAGTAAACGCACTGATGTGCCCAAGCTGAAAAAGTAATTTAGTCACTATTTTTTCTCCCCATACATTATTTCCACTTTATATGGTCTTTTTTTTTTTCACCCCCAGTACTCTCTTATCAAAGACGTGGTTTCATCTCTGAAGAAGCACAGGATGCACGAGCAGCAGTTCACACACCATCCACTACTCATCCTCAATAACTTTGGCTCGGACGGCATGCACGTCAAACTCATGTCCAGCATGTTTCAGCACATGTTTCCTTCCATTAATGTGCACAAGGTACGTTTTTCCAGCCAAACCAGTCCCCTTTTGTTGACTCGAGATGTAAAGCCCTGTTGGCATGATGAAAGTATAGTCTTCTGAGGTCACCTATGAAGATTCATCAAAAGTAAACGCTTTCTGACTTTGAATCGCTGGGTCATTCAGCAACGTAAAAGTTTAACCCTATAATTCTAGCCAAGAAAATAAGGTTGTTGTTTTCCAGGTGAGCCTCAACAATATCAAGAGGTGTGTGCTGCTGAATTACAACCCGGTGACCCAGGAAATAGAATTTCGACATTAGTAAGTAAACATATTTTGTCATAAACATTGAGTTGGTCATTGTTTTCAAGTGTGTGTGTGTGTGTGTGTGTGTGTGTGTGTATAAGGTAGCTAGCAAAGAGCCTCACAGCTGCTTTTTGATGAAGTACACGGCTGTGAGGGTGGGTGATGAACCAAATAAATAGAAACAGTGACCTTTGGGCTCAGATGATGACAGCTGGTGACTTGACTGTCCAGTGATGTATGTTCAAAGTAAACGCACTGATGGGCCTCCACGCAGTAACCACATTTTGTGCGTTCGTTGGTTCAAATGTCACGCTGACCCTGTTGATCGTGTTCCCGGCCTGCAGCAGCCTGAAGGTCGTCCCTGTGGGCATGAGCCGCGGAGTCAAGAAGCTGATGCAGGAGCGCTTCCCCAACATGAGCAAGTTTGAGGACATCAGCGAGCTCCTGATTAAGTAAGGTTCTCGTGAAGGTGCGGCTCTCTTCCGCAGCTGTCCATGGTGCGCTGCCGTGTCTGAACGATTCTCTTGCACCTCTCAGGGGGGCGAACCTTTCAGAGAGCGAAGCGGAACAAGACGGGGAGCACAACATAACGGAACTGCCACAAGTCTACTCCGGGCGAGGCAACATGGCGTCGCAGCAGAGCGCTGTCCGTCTGACCGAGGTGAGTGTTTCTAGCTGCAGCTGATGGCAAACCACCAGCGCTTTGCATTGTGGGACATGGTAGGTGAGGTAGACTGGTCCAATGGATGCTGGACATCCGGGTCTTACTTTCTTTTGCATTCTGCAGATTTTGCTTTTGATCGTGTGCTCGATGCGAGAGTTTGGTCAAAACAGTTGATGCTATTACAGTACGTGGATTTACAGCCAGAGACGATGCTTGGGTGGCACCTAAACGCGTTGCACTGCCTTGTCCTCAGATTGGTCCTCGCATGACTCTTCAGCTGATGAAGATCCAAGAAGGCATGGGAGAGGGGAACATCCTTTACCACTCCATTAGTGAGTACACGCCTGCTACCGCTCGTTCATCTCGTGGTGGTGGTGTTGTTGTTGGTGTACGTGATGAAGAAAAGTCATATGAATTCTGTGATTTCTCTCAAAGTAAACGCTTACTGATGCATCTAAAGCTCGTTGTTAATGCCGGCCTGGTACAGGTGGTCTTTTGATTGGTAACTGTTATATACTGTTTGTCAGCCTGCAAGACGGAGGAGGAAATCCAGGAGATCCTGAACAGGAAGGAGGCCCAGCTAAAAGAAAGAGCGGGGCGGCGGAAGAAGCAGGAGCAGGACGTCGCTCAGAAGAAAGAGAAGCAAGCGGAGAACAAGTAAGTTGATCTTGTAGATGATGGGACCCTGCTGCCATGATTTATATATATACACTACCGTTCAAAAGTTTGGGGTCACATTGAAATGTCCTTATTTTTGAAGGAAAAGCACTGTACTTTTCAATGAAGATGACTTTAAACTAGTCTTAACTTTAAAGA
>JAVQJD010012061.1:0-14342 GCA_036023655.1 Nannoperca australis
CTCCTCCACAAGGTGTTTCTGGGCCAGATGATATACAGTCAGGTCCATAAGTATTGGGACATTCTCATCTTTTTGGCTCTATACACCACCACAATGGATTTGAAATGAAACGAACAAGACCAGACCGGAAGACCAGATTAGAGGGTTAGGCTTAGCTGAAAGTCTGCAGTTTAAGCACATTGTTTGTTTCATTTCAAATCCAGTGTGGTGGTGTATAGAGCCAAAAAGATGAGAATTGTGTCAATGTCCCAATATTTATGGACCTGACTGTACACACAGTTACAGCTACACACAGTTACACACAACTACACAGTTACAGCTACACACAGGTACACAGTTATACACAGCTACAGCTACACACAGTTACACACAACTACAGCTACACACAGTTACAGCTACACACAGTTACACACAGTAACACACAGGTAAACTTACTTACAGATACACACAGGTAATAATCAGGTAATATTATAGTTCTGGCAATCAGGTGTATGTGTGATTTGACTCACCTGTCCCAGAGAGACGGCAGTTCATCCTGCAGACCAACGTTGAGCTCATCAAATACCTTCTGAGCCTTTTTCAACTCTTCTTCAGCCTGCAACCCCCCCCCCCCCCCCCCAAGTTTGTTTAACAAAATGTACAATCTATAACACCTGAACATATAAAATATAATACCTAAACAGGTAACAAATAACACCTGGACAGGTAACACATAATATCTGAGAAGAACACAAGGGAGACCCTGCGATGTGCCTACCGCCATGTTGATCACAGGTTACATGTAACATCTGAACAAATATTATATAACACAGGTTATATAACACTGACTTTTAACTTCTTCATTTCTAACCTCCATCATGTTTAATTACAGATGTGTGGACCCACCTTCATCATCTTGCGGTCATTTTTCATCCCTGACACCTGCAGAGTTTCAACATGATGTCGAGCACTGTCGTAGTCTATGAGTTTCCGATTTCTTTTGGCAACACGAGTCTGAAAATGTCACAAAGTTTCAGTTCTAAGTTTCTGCATCAAAGACTACAAAATATATTTTAATTGAAAGACACAATTTTTTACTTTGAGGTCTGGAAACTGCTGCAGGTACGCATCCAGGTTCAGCAGGGTTGAGTCCACCAGTTTGTTATGAAAGTCTTCCCACAATGCATCACAGTCCTACAGGAAACACACAACAACTCATGTTGTCATAGCAACAAGTCAAAACCTTTACATGATTCTGTATAATCTACAATGCCAGCGGTCAGAATGCCTAGGTCCCCGCCTTTACCCGCCGTTAAGCTAACAATGCCCCGACCCAAAAGCAGTATTTCCCACTCCAGGACAGGGTCCTTGTCTCCCTGTTCCAGGCAAGGTGCTGCTGCTGATTCATGTGGGGTTTGTGAATCACTGTTTGTGAGGCACTTGGGAACAATTTGCCTTGGCAGACTCTACTAGAAGCTGTTGCTCCCAACAACACAAATGCAAGGCCCACTTGCATTCAGGTGTTGCCCTGTCTTGTTTGTGTGGTGCATTCAGGTGTCTTTCTGTCATGTGGGTGTTTTCATGACTCTGACCTTGCCAATGACCATTACGTCATCTTTTCCATGCCAGTCTGGTTCGTAAACTTCATGGAGAGACTGTGTCAGGTTGATGGAGGCCTGTTGCATCCCTGCAGTAACACAAACACAGTCACTTGATGGACCTTAAGACTAATTTTATACCAACAATATGAATAGTCAAGAAATGTATGAAAGGTGGCACATGTTGATAAAAAACATCTGTCTGTTATATTATATTAGATGTATGTGGATGTGTTTAATAAGACTGAAAAATAAAGACTTTCTCACCTTTAATGGAAGACATGTAGGACTTCATTTCCCTCTGCAGCCGAGAACCTTCAGACTGACACAATACACAATGTTAATTTTACTTTTGTGAAACATGATGACTTTCTATTGTCCTTTAGAAGAGTTTTCAGGTAATTTTCTCTTTAACAGGTGAAACTGCAGTCTGGTGCATGTAGGTCAAAGATTAACTGACTAACCTAGAAACTAAACTAACTAGTTCAGCACTATCGTCTCTCAGCCAATAAAATCATGATCTGTGGAGAAATGTTTTGTTTCTTATCTCCAGTCACACTAACATGTTGACTCTATGATGTTAATATCACCACTTTAGTTCAGTCTGAAACATCTCAACAGCTATTATAAGATGGACTGTGGTAAAATGTGGTTCATCATTTATTTTTCCCACAAGATGAACTGTAATAACTTTGGAGATCCTCTGACTTTTCATCCAATGCCATCATCAGGTGTTAACATGTTAATGTATCCAATATTATGTGCTATAATGTGTGTATTAGATTTTCATACTGGTTGCATGATATTCAGTAAATGTCTGTCAGAGAGTATATTTTATGTATTGGGAGAAAGTGAGGCCTTATTGTGACAAAACAGGATGTGTTGTTGTTATTGTTGCTGCTCAGGAAGTGCGTTGTCAGCATGGCCGTTGCCAATAAAGGTTTTCTTCTTGTCAAGCAACAGTTAACAAAATAACAAAGTTTTCAGTTGGTCTGTAAATGTCTCTCACCTCTTGTCTCCTGAAGTTGACAACCACCTGTTCAAACTGCTCATCTTTGGTCTCATCTGCTTTTCCCAGTTTCTGAAGCACCTGAGAAATGATAAAATAAACCAGATTGTATCACTGCTCGCATGAAACACCAGACATCTATTTTATAATTAGACAGTTAGATTTTCAGTCTTTCACATTACTTTGTACTTATACTCCATATGCATTTCTCTTTTATTCAAATAACTTCTTCAAGACCAACAATGTTAAATAAGCCACAGGCTAGTGACACATCTTTTGGTGATTACATAATCATGTTCCACCATTTAGGTGAAACAAACAAACAAACAAACAAACAAGAGGCCTTCAGTGAATCAAAACTTACAGTGAAAGAAACATGGGAATAGAAACAAATGCATATGGAGAGTGTGCATTGCTTTATTACTACACTGAAGCCAACTTCCAGTGATCTGCACCTCACTACATCCCTTGGTGTGTGTTACTTTCTATTATAACTTTGCACTTAAACATCCTAATCATAATCAACATAAATGTGACTGAATGCAAAATAAAAAAAAACATGTTTGTTAATGAAGCAAGAACAAATAAACAGTCTCCAAAAACATCAATGACTCAGATTTAGCTGTTGTCTTCCAGTTCTACTACTACTAAGATGTTTGTTTGCATGGAAAACATAACCACAGCTTTACATCTCAGTGTGTCAGAGATCTCCATTTAATTGAGAGACTAGAGTCTCTATTTTGAGAGAAACAGGAAACGTTCTTTCACATTATACAGTAGAGAAACCGAACCAAATTTGAAACACATTAAAACAAATAAACTCTGAAATGTGAAGCAGTTGGCTCACAGTGACTCTGCCCTGTGTTTAATATTTAAAGGGCTGACTGTCTGGGTTGTATGTCTGGATCAAACCCAAGAACACCTCAGATCAACCTGCTGAACATGTCTGTGAACGCAGCACAAATGAGTTTCTGTTCCAGCAGAAAGAAAACTTTATCAACATAATGTGACAGACGCTACTGTCAGCTGGTTAAAACTATTAGAAACAAAACATTTTGTCCTTGTTGGCCTCCGTCTCAAATGTCAGTTTACTTTCACAAAAACATAAACATGAAATAATTCTGCGTATTCTGGTGAGTTAAAGCAACTTTACAGCCAAACGTCGCTGTCCAACCAGAACTAGGTAATGTTTCAGCACCACGGACAGTTATAACTGTTTATCATTAAATATTTATCTATAAATTTAATTATAAACAGTCATGAATAGAATTTGTTTCAAATTAGGTTGATTGAGGGGGCACATTTTATCTTTAATTCAATTATTTGATCTAATGTGTGTTACACAGTATATATTCAGTATATCTGTATAAATATATTTGTATATATACTGCATAGGTCTGTAGTGTATACTTGTATAAGTACTCTATTTCCATAGATGTGTTAACTGCAGTCCTCTCCTATAAATAACGTGCAGGTAACTTATCTGGCGTCAGCAGTGATGTCATCGCGCCATAGACAGGGTATCCCCGCCCCCCCTTCTGCCGACCTTGGAGCAGGAAAACACCTCCTTGCTATAATTTATTTTAAACATGAAACGCATGCGTGACATTTTTCACCGCACGTGTGACGTCAGCCCGAGGTGTTAAAGGCAATCTTAATCCACCGTCGGTCTGCATCAGCCAATCAAAACGTTATCGGTCAGTTTCTGATGATTTTACTGTTTATGTGCTGATTTTAACTGAAACCTCATGATGTCACTCGCTCTGTGTGGATCCGTATCTAATAATAAATTAATAACGGGAACAGCGTAAAATACTTTCATAATGTCAGAAAGAAAGGCTCCACAGGCCTGCAGCCTCCAACCAGCTACACATCCATATATCGCTGTCCTCCATCTGTCCTCCTCCGCCACCTCCTTCTTCATCCCTACATCATCATCATGTCCACCACCACCATCATCATCAGCTCTTACCTTCTCCTGTGCTCGGTTTAGCCGTTTCTGCACGTTTTTAGCAAAGATTCCCGTTTTGATTTCCGCCATGATGACTGCTGAGAGAGAGAGAGAGAGAGAGCGAGGCGGATTAACAGCGAGGGAGAGAGAGAGACGCGCTGACGGGGGGAGGGGTGTGTGTGTTTGTGCGTGTGGGGGGCGGGGCTTAAAGCGACAACAAGCGTCAGCTGATTGGATTGTCTCAAACTCAGTTTCTATGGTTATAATGAAACAGTATTTTAGATCAGTTTCACTATGAATAAATACAAACTGTCGGGCTACAGTCAGTTACATGTGCATATATTCATCCTCATGTCTTGTGTCTCAGCAGGTAATCTGAAGGTGTTTGTGTACAGGTGGAGCAGATTATACAACTGCTATTTGTGGGTTCACTTTTTGACAGCAATGTCTGGTCAACAACAGGAAGTGATGTAAAAACTGCTGAATGATCAGATGAACATCAAATAGCATGAAATACGATAATCTATCTATTTAAGGTTGTTTTTGTTCTGATGCTTTATTTAGACAGCAAAAATCTGAATCTGTTTTTAATTAAGTATGAAATGTTTGTTCATATGAAATGAATATTTTAAATTATGAAACACCTGAAACTCCGCTTGGACTTCAACCCTTTGACTTGGGATGACTAGATATCCTCCCCACGTCCAAACATCAAGATAAAAATGTACAATAAATTAATCCAATAGCAGCCAATCACATTACACCAGCAGGAGGGAAAGATGTGCGCTACCCACATTATCACATTCAGGTATGAGCACACTTCTCATTTACTTTTTCACAACTTTCCCATGTCATTTTAACAACTAAGCTTTTGGTAATTTACAGAAACCTGTTGTCTTTATTTTGGAAACCCTACTGCCTCTTTTCAAAGGTTCGTTCTTTGTAAAGAAGTCACTTCATCTAAGAAGGTTTGCAGTTGAATGTAGGACATGAGTGATTACTTTGCATGAGCAACATCCTCCACAGACAATGGCTGTCCAGCAAGTTCTGACTTAACAGTCAGTGTGTAGAGAGTGACTTGTTTTCTTTCATAAGCTCAAGTGTCTCAGAGTACCTTTGGATTTCAAGAACCAGGCTGCTGATGTGATCAGTTCGTCCCATGATGAGACATTACATTTAGCAGACACTTTTATCCAGAGCCACTTCCAGATCAGAGCTTTGCATAAAGTGCATAGAACCATGATGGAAAACAAGAGCAGTTGGAACTTCTTTACCCAACACAAGGTCTGCCTGCTAAGTTAACTTTATGAACAACAATAGCAATAAAGCAAGTTAGCGCAGAGCTTCTAACTTTGCAAGGAGAACAAAAGGGTTTCCTCCAACCTGCATCAGAACACTACAACAGCTGTACTGTTGTGATCTGTTTCTTTGTTAGGTTATTGAATAGCCACGATGCTAAGTTGGTGTTAGTTATACTTTACACACACACACGCACCTGCTGACTACTGTCTCTTGCATGCATTCTAACCATCCTTTTTTTTTACCTGGCAACATTATCCCAAACTGATCACACACACATACACTCAGCAGCCACTTTATTAGATCCACCTGTTCAACTGCTCATTAACGCAACATTTTAATCAACCAATCACATGTCAGCAACTCAGTATATTTAGGCATGTAGACAATATCAAGAGTGGTCAATGGCGAAAATGGCATCAACACATTAAAACACTGCAATATGGACATGAACTGTATTCATACAGAACTTTGTACAGAGATTTGTAATTGAGATGTCACTGTATTTATGAAGGAAAACAGATCTGCAACATTTAAAGAAACCATTCTGAATCCATCATTACTTCACAGAGTTAAGATACTTAACTACATTTTATTGATATTACTGTTACTGAAGTGACATTTTTAATGGAGGACTTTTACTTAAAGAGTATTTTTCACTAATACTAAGAGTTTAATGTTAAAACCCTAACTGGTCAAAATAGTGGGTCGTTATTATGAAGAAAACAAGGTCTGAGGATGAATTTATTTTTGTATATTGATTCATCTTGTATTTCCTAATAAAATATCTTAAGGTGTCGGGCCCCTCAGGCTGACTGCATCAGTTAAACCGGTTTGTCACAATGGGAACCAATTAGTGTCTTCATGTTACCGGGACAGACAGGAAGACAAAAAGTGAGTCAGAGGACATGGCACAGGTGAAGATGCTGTAACACCTGACTTCCACCAGCAGAGGGCGTGCTGACGTCACAGTGTGTGTGTGTGTGTGTGTGTGTGTGTGACTGTTCTGAGTGCGCTCCATCTGCTGTTCTCTTATTATTATAACAACAATCTTTTTTCAGTCTAAAAATTTATTTTACACCAACAGTTTCTCCTCCACGTGAGGTGATGATGATGCTGCAGTGAGTCACCAGTGTGTGTGTGTGTGTGTGTGTGGTATGAATGAATCAGGGACACTCTCTCTTCCTCCTCTTCCCTCCTTCCTCCTCCTCTTCTGTCGTGACGTTCATTCAGGAGGAAACACCACAAACAGTCCTGAGATATTCTGAGAACTGTATGTGTGTGTGTGTGACTCAGGGAAATACCTCTGTGGATGGAGGGAGGGATTAAACAGGCAGAGAGGTATAATTACAGTAACAGAGCAGAGAGGGAGAGTAGAGTGACCCTGTACACAGTGTTCATTCAGCTCAGACCACCAAACCATCAGGACCAGAGAAGACCATAACCATCAGGACTGGATCCTTCGGGACCAGACCTGCAACACTCAGAGCTAATCAGGACCAGATGCAAAGACCAGACTGAGGACCCAAAAACCAACCTGCTCTGTGCTCCTCTGTGAACTCTGCTGACAGCCTGTGAGGATTTGTAACTTCACTGTTGGTTGCTGAACTCTACTGCTGGACTCTACTGAGTCTTGTTGGCCTTGATCTGAAGGATCTTGAACTGTTCACCAACTGCTTCCTGCATCAACACCTGCTGCATTTGTGCTGAGTTTGAGAGATTGACCCTACTCTTCTAAAATTCTACTCTACTGTGCTTTACTGACTCTACTGTTAGTGTTGCAGCATCAGTGTTAGTCAGAACCCATCATGTCCCCTCTATTTGCCATGTTCTTCTTTGTGGCTGTCGGCCTTCGTGTTGACGCCTCTCCGACAGCCTCTCCGACAGCCTCTCCGGCTCCTGAGGTCGACATGTTGTCTGGGCTCAAGGAGGGGGCACCATTATCGGACTGTCCATCCTGCTCTCTTTCTCAGATGAGGAGGAACTCGTCTTCGTCGGGAGGACAGAGCGATATGGTCGAGGCAGTGAAGCGTCACATTCTCAACATGCTGCACCTGAGCGCTCGGCCTAACCTGACGCACCCTATCCCTCGTGCTGCGCTTCTCAATGCCATCAAGAAGCTGCACGTTGGTCGCGTGGCCGAAGATGGCAGTGTGGAGATCCAGGAGGAGGGCCAGGGTCCGGAGGCCCCAACACCACTTGAACCACCATCTGAAATAATCACCTTTGCAGAGCCAGGTGAGTGTGACAGCCAGTCAGAATCATCCAGTTAGGTTTTTGTTTCACCAGCTTGGAGCTCAGTGCAGACTAAACAAGGTTACAGAATTACAGTTACAGAGTAAAAGGGTTTGGGTTGATCCAATCCCAATACCCAAAATCAATGAATTAACAATAACACACACATGAGCACCTCTGAGCTGTTTATGTACATAGAGCCTAAATAAACATATTCCTGCCTCTAAACTGTCCATATATCCAGCAGATCTCTCCTGGATGTATATCTGAGCTCATAAAGTCAGTAGGCTCAGACTCTACTGACGGTTTCTGGCCATCAGCTGTAGTAGAGACATCTGTCTGTCTGTGTCTTTGTTATCAGCTCATTCACAAAAGTCCCAAAAGTTCAAAGTTTGTTTACAGATATCCACAATCAAAATCCATCAGCAGCCACTCATACAGATTCTGTTGATTCTACTCAGTCTGTCTGAGTGAAGTCTATTTTTTTGTTGTATGTTTCTCTATTTTCTCACACACAGTAAATATGGAGGTGAATTATAGACAGATGAAATTATGAACTGAACTGACAGACAGAAGAGATCTGAAGATCAAGTCACGTTTATTGACCAGGCTTCTGAATGAGAGTTAAGTTCAAATGTACTAATAGAGTTTATAAAACAGATGACGAGTTACAGGTGTAGACGTGAACAAGATAAAGTTCTTCACAATGTGGTGCATTATTTAGAATCTCTAACCCTGAGTCTGTTACACTTAAAATTTGCATCACGAACATTTTTTAAATTTAGAAAACGGTAATCTGAGTTTTAACAATGATAATCTGAAAGAAAACTGTTTCTAAATTTGTTCAATGGTTTTCTGTGAACGTGAACCAGCTCGTGACCAATCACATTGTCTTGTTTCCTGTTTGCTTACATAAATGTACAGAACAGCTTTGTGCTATAAATAGTTTTCTCTTTGAGAGGAATCTTTAATTATAAAGGTCCCTCAAAGGCTTGAAATTAGAGGACAGTAACGAGGGGGGGGTCCATACCGAGTGGTCTCAGGCCGTAAATAATCTCCTCATTCAGACGAATCGGGGCCTCATTAATTATTCTGCCGCAAAGACAAAGAGAGAGAGTGTGTGTGTGGCCGTGTTAACAGCATTCCCTGAAACTAGGCCTTTTCTTTTTTTAGTGTCTTACATTGAGTATATTTAGAGGCAGCTGCTCCATTCATGCTTTTATTATTAATTACATATTCTTTGTTCATTCATTCGAATGACAGGGAGACAAAAACAGAAGGGGGCAGTTCAGACAGCAGGGTCAGTTTCACTTCAGAGAAAAAACATCAAGATCACATAAAAAAAGGTTTACTTCTGTTTCCACAAACATCATTTAATATCAATCTGTCAGTAAAATGTTTCTCAGTATTACTAAATGTGCAGAGTTTAGATGACAAAAGCTTGATTTTCTATAACGTTTCTCAGTGAGTAACAAAAATTGTTATTAGGTTTGACTTTATTTTACACTAATACCCTCATAAAAGAGGTCAGTAGAGCCTGATACAAAAGTAAATGATACAAGAAAAAGTCCAGTTGAGCCCTCCTGTTAGGTGATGTCTTAACAACATCATTATTGTAAATGTTTCTGTTTCTCAACACAGCTGTTATAATGTGCATACTGATGGATTTAGCTAGTTCCTGCTAACATGCTAACTGTGCTCTCTGCTGCAGGAGCCTCTTTAAACACAGTGACTTTTGACATTTCAAAAGAGGGCGACAGCTCGTCACTAGTGGAACAGGCAAACGTCTGGATCTTCCTGAAGGTGTCCAAAGGAAACCGGGTGAAAGGTAAAGTGATGCTGCGACTGCTGCATCTTCTTCATGAGAATGATGAGGAGGAGTGTGTTTCAGAAAAGATGGTAGACACCCGTCGCAGTGGCTGGCACACCCTTACGGTTTCTCGAAGTGTTCAGAATCTGCTGGATGGCGGCGGAAGCTCGCTCAGCCTGCGGGTTTCCTGCCTGCTGTGCACCGAGGCCGGAGCCTCGGCTGTCCTTGTGCCTGCCAACGGCGAGCGAGCCGGAGAGCTGGATCAGTCTCACCGACCGTTCCTCATGGTGGCGCTGCGAGCTCTGGAAGAGGCGAGTCAGCGTCGAGTCAAACGAGGTCTGGAGTGTGATGGGAAAATACGTATCTGCTGCAAACGACAGTTTTACGTAAACTTTAAAGACATCGGCTGGAACGACTGGATTATAGCTCCATCAGGTTACCATGCCAACTACTGCGAGGGCGACTGTCCGAGCCACATGGCAAGCATCATCAGCTCATCCTTCTCTTTCCATTCAACGGTCATCAATCATTACCGTATGAGGGGCTACAGCCCATTTCAAAACATCAAGTCGTGCTGCGTGCCAACAAGGCTGCGCGCTATGTCGATGCTCTACTACAACGAAGAGCAAAAGATCATCAAGAAAGACATCCAGAACATGATTGTGGAGGAGTGCAGCTGCTCGTAAAGACGCTTCCTGCTGGAAAAACATCACATCAGCATTTTCCCAGTAAAGATAAAGTATTTATGTTTAGTGACGACGCATTGTATTTCTTATTGGGAGAGACTCTTTTCCACATTGGAACGACCTGAGAATACTATGCAACAGCTCAATACTGTGCAAAGTCAAACTTTATCTGTCTACATTTTTTTGTAATTTGTCTGTTATTCCATTGTTTGTCTGTTGTTTCTATTGTTATAGAAAACATGTGAGAGGATAATTTTTGATATGTTCTACTGTTTACTGAAGGTTCAACCTATGTAAAATTCTCAGATGTCAAGATACTTGAAAGATATGTGTTCAACCGGCTTTTGGAGCCAAACATTATTATTAAATAAGTTGAATGTTGATATTTGGACAACATTCCTGGCAAAGATTTTGATTAAGAAGAAAGCCAAAGACAGTCAACAATGATAATGAAAGTTTGGTTTACTTAAGTATAAACGAGCAGTGAATAAATTATTGAATTTACTCATTGCTTGCTAACAGTTAATTTACTCTCAGTTTGTTAACTGGTCGAAGCGCCAGTTAATGAGCAGTAAGTAAACGAACTGGATGAAGCGCCAGTTAACAAATTGTGAATTAATTAACTGCACAAAGTGCCAGTCAACAAGCAGTAAGTATTATTATTTAAGCAGTGAAACAAAAACACTGAAGTTTCATCAGTTGGTGGTCATTGCTTCATTGTTAAAAAAAAGAAATGTTGCCAACTTTATATCATTTATTTGCTTCAATGCTTTTTTTTAGCTTCATCATTAAACAAACTGTCAGCATTTTATTATTTAGTCTCTTAATTTCGTTAAAACAAGTTCCAAACACCTGATCAGATTAAACTCATGACTCCATGATCAAACTTTAAATGTTTAGCTCCACTACTGGTAAGATGGAGGTAAATCATCTTGATAATTAACAGCCATTATTAGACAGTAACAGGAGTTAATCTGAAACTCAAATCAGAAAGTGTTTTCAGGTCAGATGATATTTGTGCTGTAGATGAATTGTTTTGAGTCCTGACTGACTCATGTGTTGATGGTCTGTTTGAGGTCGGCCTTTCTCTGCCTCCTGTTCAGGTGAGATTTGTTTTGAGAAATCAGGATCAGGTCTGAGCACCGCTCTGCTTTCACACTTCCACAAAGGAAGTCAGACTGATGTAGAAACCCGACACTCAGCTCTTTGTTTGCAGGTACAAACTGGAGCGATGGTCGGCAGACTGAGAGGCTCCTCTACTTCATCCTCTGTTCTGCTATGACTGCTGGACCAACTGGCCAGTGATGTTGGTAAAGTTAAACCTTCACAGGTTGAGGAGAAGCAGGGCAGCCACAGCCGGTTGGCACGGTGACGCTCTGTTTGTTCACTGACCTACAAACTCATCACTGAGTCGACAAGTTGATTTAAGAAACACAAAGGCGGTTTCTGAGGCAAACACAAAGCACTCTGGGTACTGGAGCAAATTGTGATAATAGAAACACTTCCTGAAGATAGCCTGAAATACATAAAAAAACACCTGCTGGATTTATTTCAATAAAAAGATCAAACAAATTGAAATCCATCACAGAAAACTGGGCTCAAGTCTCTGTGTGTTTGACCAGTGATTGGCTGGCAACTTTCCCAGGTGTACTCTACCTCTAACCCAGTGCATGCTGGGATAGATTACAGTCTGTAGACAGTGATCAGTTTCAGCAGAGGTTTGATGGTCCTCAGTGGTTGGAGTTAGTTTGAACTAAAATACAGATTTATTACCAACTCAACCAAAAGCAGGAAACTAAACTAAACATGGACAGATCAGGAGAATCAGCATCTGTTACCACAATCCAAGTAATATATTTACAACACCTATAACCACACACACAGAATTGTAAACTAGTCAGTTAAACTTACTGTGATGTGGCAGACTGAAGCCACATGACTTTGCACACACACAGCCTGAACCACAACAAAAAGATCCACACACTCCTCTGCTGTCAGCAGCTGCTCTAAGGTTCAGTGATAAAGACCTTTAGAGGCTGATTACAATAGTTAACAGGGCACTTTGTGATTTGACAGTTGAACGTTTATGGAAACACAAATTAAGTCTTCAGCTGTGATTTTAGATGTGGATGTTGTTTAAACCTGCCAAAGAAACGTTGTTTGTGGTTTCTGCTTGTCTGCCACAAACCTAAACTTTTCAGCAGAACACCAGAACATCCACTGGTCAAACTGGTAGAAAATCTAGATTGAACTGGTGAACTGTGGTGGATCACCACAGTGACTGGTTAAACCTGCTTTATTGAAGCTTTTAATTTGCACCTTATAGTTATTTTGTTTTATTGATTTGCTATTATATTTGTATGTGTTCTGCTGTATTTAATGGCCTCCCTGAATACATGAAACTGTAAAAACAATCCATCCCATGTTCACAGTTGTCTACCACAATGTCTTTGATACTAACACCAGGGGGCACCAGAGGGGGGAATTATCAAATGTAGTAGAATCTTTTGAATATGTAACATCATCATCGCCACCCTCAATTTAGAGAACAGATGTAAATTAATTTATAAATCGTAGTGTTTGTCTTTTCATGTAATTAAACTGTCTGTGAACAGAGGTGAACCTGACCACAGATTAGCTCCACAAACAGTTCAGTACAGGTCTGAGTAAATACCAGATCAGTGTGTACAGTGAGGACAGAAAGGGTGATCAACTGATAATCAGAGAGGAAGAGACTGAACAAACAGTCAGAGTTCATCCACCCGACTGCAAAAGGAAACAGTCAAAGACTGCCAAACACTGAAGCAATGTTTGTATAACACATCAGAGACTGAAACACTGGAGACAGGGTCACTGCACTGGTTTAACTGGAGGACAACTGAAAGACTGCACTAGATGAACTGGAAGACAGAGTTAGTCACTCCACTGGATTAACTGGAGAATAAAGAGAGGGTCACTACACTGGTTTAACTGCAAGTAACTGCAAGACTGCACTGGTTTCACTGGTGGACCTTCAGTCTGAACCCAGTGCTTACAGTAAACCTTTAAATGACAGTGGTTGAGAGACAAGACAAAACATTTTACCACATATGGCAGACTAATGTGAAAAACATTTCTCTGAACCAGAGTGACTGTGCCTCTATATCTACACTATAATTGGTCAAATTCCCCATGAACACTCCCAACAGTAATTCTGTTACTCTCATCTATATTTCTATTTTTGGTTTAGTCTCTTTTATTAGTTTTTTCCATTTGGTGTTCTGTATGTGTGTTGTTTAAGATGTAAATGTTTAACCTCAAAAAAGGAAAACCCATAAATTAACCACCAAACTGGAAGAATCACGTTTAAACTGGCTAGATAGTCTTAAAATCTATAGGAAGGCCCTCTGTAATGCCAGAGCAGCCTACTACTCCTCATTAATAGAGGAAAATAAGAACAACCCCAGGTTTCTATTCAGCACTGTAGCCAGGCTGACAGACAGTCACAGCTCTGTTGAGCCATGTATTCCTATAGATCTCAGTAGCAACGACTTCATGAGCTTCTTTAATGATAAAATTGTAACTATTAGAGACCCTCACATTCACCCTCCTCACATTCAAGAGCAGGCTTAAGACTTTCCTCTTTGATAAAGCTTATAGTAGGGCTGACTCAGGTGACCCCTGAGGCACCCCTTAGTTATGCTGCTATAGGCCTAGACAGCCGGGAGACTTCCCATGATGCACTGAGCTCCTCTCTCTCCTCTCCATTTGTACACACCCATATCCCATTAATGCT
>JAVQJD010012062.1:0-17742 GCA_036023655.1 Nannoperca australis
TCTGATGAGACGTCTTGTTGTTTTCAATCATGGTTCTATGCACTTGATGTAAAGCTCTTATTTTGGAAGTCGCTTTGGATAAAAGCGTCTGCTAAATGCCTAAATGTAATGTAATGTAAAGGATCCACTATGTCCATAAGCTAGTTGCTACCTTTGTGAGTCTGCTGTTTGGTGCTACAAAGATTCTAACGTGTCTTAGTGTCTATGGCCCAATAGGCACTGAAACACTGGCTTCAACATTGGCTGTGATGCTGTGACCCTTTGCTTTTAGCAGCTATATCTTCACCATCATAAGTAGTAGTTTGATGTATTTCTGCTCTGCAAGATATCAAATGGTAGCACAACTAAATAGAATCTTTGTCGGGCTGGTATCAGGGAAGAGAAGTGAAGGAGATATTTTTCTTCTCATGCTGCCAGTTTCCATTCTCCATAGCACTGTGGAAGTAGAGTCAGGGCCACGGGGTGTGGGAGGGGAAGGTGGTGAGTCTCAGCAGGAGAGCAGCACTTCCCCCTGAGAAGACTGACAGCCACAGGCAGGCAGTCACATGAGGGGTGGGCAGCCCCTCATCATCGCAACTGTCAACTTCCCTTCTCTCTCTGTGACTTTAGTTTCTCTGTTTCTCCCACTGCCGTGTCTCTGACAGCCATGCTCCGGCTCTCTTTTATCACAGATGTAGGTCAAGCCCTTCATGCTCTCGCACTGTACAAGAATGTTCTATAAAGCAGCAAAGCTAATGACACAATTTCAAGCCAATGCATGGCTATTTAGGCCAGCACATCCCCTGTCCTATGTGGGCTGGGAAGCTTAATTCTGATCACCGCCTTCTTCTGTGACTGGCTTAGCAGCAGTGATAATGTGTTGTATGTGCAGTCAAGGGATGAAGACCTGGGAAAAGTTGTTAACTTGTGAATTATGTTAAAAAAATATATTCAAATAAATTTTGTTGACGGCTAGTGTTAATGTTCATGTTAATATATATGAGATGTTGTAGGTGCTGGTAGTAGTACTGTAAGGCAGTTAAAACATTTAAGCATCACATTGGTATTAATGAAAATTTCAACGCTGAGATGACTAACAGCGTTGAGACAGATACTTTTGCAGTGTTTAGTACTAAAGAATTCAGTTTAAACTGAACAAAAATGAAGCTTGATAATTGAGCTGTGTAGTGAGTCCACTCTTTTGTAAAGGAGTTGCTGAATCGAGGAGAAAAGTATTGAGCAGCCGTGCCTTTAACCCAGGCCAGATGCCGTTTTAGAGGAGGTGTAATTGGTTAGTTGTAGTGTGGGCAATCCTGGTGAATTCCTTTCTTGGCTGTGGGCCAGTGAATGTGATGGAATGCAAGGGGTTGTGATCTTTCACTATTCTTTGTCTGAGTGTGTGTGTGTGTGTGTGTGTGTGTGTGGTAGTGTCTGTCTGTCAGCTGAATCACCTGACTAGAATCTTTCTCTAATTGCTGTCTTCTGACAATAAGCGAACTATTATTCTTTATCATGCAGTCACATATTTTGGAAAATCTCATCCAGTGCTGCATCAAGCGGCAGAGCAAAGGGTTCTGTATGCTTGAAACCAACTACAGTAGGTCCTACGACTTGTTGTCCAACTACTTCTAAAGGTAAAGTGTGTACGCCTGCTACACTCGAAGGCTTAGTGTGAAGCCTGCCTCGATAGCCCCCTGCTAGCTTCATCACACTCGCCTCACGATCTCTCAGAAGAGCTCAGAACAGTCTCTCCTACAGATACACATGAAAAGCGACCAACTTTCTTTGGAGAGAGGCATTCAGAACTAGAACTCCTCCACGTACCTGGCCAGTCACTGTGTGAAGTGAACATGTTTCAGGTGCTGTTAGAAGATCCAGTAAGCAGTTTTAGGAATACTGAGGCCTTTACCGACCTCTCTGTGAGAAAGTGACACCCCAGCATTGTCGATGATTGCTTTGGGGATGCACATGCTCCTGAGATAATCTTGCCGATCTCCTCAGCGATCACGCAGTCCTCTTCAGCCAAGTCAGTCTGATGTGTGAAATGTATTTTTCTGCTCCTCGTCTCCCTGTCTCGAGCCGTGGAGGATGGAGAGACTGAAAACTGAAAACGCTCACCCAAAAATAGGACGAGGGGCCTAGTTGTTCAAAGGTTTGTGTGTGTGCCCACGTGTGTGTGTATTGACCCAGACATCATGTGTAGGTCAGCAGGTCCTCGTCCATCTGACTTCCCTTCCCATTTCCTGCTTTGGGACTCAAACAAGTTTGTGCCAAATCCTTAGTGTCTATCACATGATCTGCTGTTCCTCATACCCATTCAGCCAAGGCACTGTGATGATATCCAAGCAGCCAGGGTCACCACATTTTATTACTCAATGTGTGGTAATTATAAATACTATTAAGTGTCTGAGTGACATAATGCTAGAACTGTGGGGACAAATGTGCATCACACTGTTTGTGCCACAGGATCAGAGTGATGGAACTTACACTGATGGTCTTTTGAAAGACAGTTTGATGGAGCTTTATTTCTGCTGGTGGTTTTTGGTCTCATGGTAGCATTCAGTATTTTCCTATTATTATCTGTGGTTGACACTGACTACTGTAAAGATTGTGCTTACATGCTCAGTCAAGCACAGAAAATAGCACGTGTTGTTACACTATTGCTGAAGAAGAAATGTGCCACGTTCTATATTCTCACTACTAAAACAGTCTGCAGTGTCCTGACATTAAAGAATAAAAGAAGTTGGAGATTTATGATTTGTTCGACCTTCAGGTAACTTTATAGATTTATAGATAATTTATATTCAGTATAATGCAAAAATGAATCTGTTTTATGACCTTAATGTAGATTTCACACTGTATATAATTACAGATGATAAAGTTGTCTCTCCCCCCACACAGTGGAACAAACACTTTCGATTAACCGTTTGTCCTTGACAAAACAACATCCACGTTCCTTGTCTCACCACTGATCATTTTAATGTCCAGCTCAGACATGTTTGAATTCAAAGCTTTTATTTTGCTATTACTTTGGCCCAGAATGATATGGAATAAATGAGCAAGCTGCAGACATACTATTCAATTACAGGAGGAGCAAACACACACTCTTAACTCGCTTGATCTTTCCGCTTCAGTGGCTTTTCTTGCAGAGATTCCCTGGGAACAATGTTCCACCCGAGTGCATGCAAACAGCCTCCTCCTCCACACCTCTGTTTCTTCTGTCGTCTTTGTTTTCCCCATTTCTCTCTCTCTCTCTCTCTCTCTCTCTGTCTCTCTCTCACTGAAATGTTTTTTCTGCGGTCATCAGCATATCCATCACCTTCCCCTCTTTGTTCACTGATGTTAGGCCTTCGTGTATCAGTCTAAATGGATGTCAAGTGTGGAAGACTGAGAACTGATGTGAAGTCATGAAGATGAAATATGTATTTTCCCACTTTTAGAAAATAATGATGTCCTGCAAGTGATGAACTTAAATTGTAATGCAGCAATGATTTCCTAAAGCGCAGTTATTATTGTGTCATTATACCTACATAATTACAACTGAATGCATAAGCTGCTGTCTTAGCCATGTTTAGCTTGTGTCATAGAAAATGGAGAATTATGTATAACAGGGGCTGAAAATCTGTTATCTGTTCAGCTATCACAACCACTCAGACGGCATTGGAAATTTAACAGCTTCTATTGCCTCCTCTGGAAAATCAATCTTAAATCTGTTATTCTTGATTTCCATGCTCCTTGTCGCACCTCAGCCTCGCCCTGTTTGTGTGAATGACCGTGTAACCTTATTGTTTACAGAATAATTCACCTCAGCTCAGCCTCCCTAACAGTCAGTGCTTTTCTTATATGCATACACATAGAAAGAAGCACTCGCAGTGTCCCCTCTGGCTCTCCAGAAGGTCATTAACCCCAATCTGTCTTTGTAGCGCTTGATGCCAGTGATTAGCATCACCTGATTGGCTAGATGGTATGGCCGAGGTCTGTACTAATAGGGCAGTGTGTCCATCCCTCATGCCAATCTAACAACATTTAAACAGGATGTGACAGCACAGAATGACTATTCATGGTGCCGGGGGTTTATGGCTGTTTGGTGTTTCTCTGCATTTCCTTGTGTCATGATTTTAGTAAAAATCTTCAGCAGCTCAGATCAAATGTACGTATCCACCGAAGCTGCGTGAACTGGGACACGAGGATTCCCCTCCAGCAGAAACAACAATGAAAGACTGCTCTTCCTTGGAAGTTGGGGGGTTGGGTATCCTTTGTTGTGGTGGTGTAGCATCAAAATCACGACCCCTTACTCCCCTGAGGGAAGGGTTCGGGCTTAGGGTTCACAGAGGGTGTCAAGGAAATAGGAAGACGACACGCTCCACTACAGTACAAAGATGTCCTGGCGAGCAAGGCCTGCACAAAGGCAGTTCTTTCAAAGAGATCCATAAAGGTTATACAGAACAACAGGAATAAACCAAACATTTCTCTTTACCAAAAAGCTTTACTGAAAATCCTAGGAGATGAGCAAGCACTACACCTTGCAAAGCCCAAAGACCCCTCAGTTTGTTATGGCAGCGTGTTGAGGGCAACTAGGCAGTGCAGTGTAACAGATTTAATGGATCCTTTAGCAACGAAGCCCCTTCATCCTCCCTTTTCCTCCTTGTCTCATCCATAACTCATGGGTCGCTTTGCTGGGACTTAATGGCGTCCCAGCTGTGAACATGGGCAGGCCCAGCCGAGTGCACTCTGCCGGAAAGAGCCCCGGTCCCTGGGGCGATCACCCGGGTGTCAGAGTGCGACCGGCTGCAGCGTGGAGGAAGATGAGCTAGCTGGACTGCTCCATTGATCTTTGGGGAGGGGGGGCATATCCTTATAAATATAAAGCCAGGTACTCGGCAGCCTACGTTCGATGATAGAAAGGCATTAGTGTTGTATTATACTGTGCAGCGTGTTACATGTATCAGTGAAGGAAATGGAATCAGGGCTATCTCAGCTTGCTTGCTAGCAATTTTAGCGAGAACACTGTGTTACAAACTGAGGGTGAGGGATTTGAGTGTTTTACACAAAAAAGTTGCTATTCTGGGAATTTTAGGATCCAGTGATTTTGGACCTTTACTCCTACATCTCTGCCTCTGCTGCATTGATTTTGAGCATACTTTATCAACGTGTAATACTAATTCACTGCAATACCCCTTTAAGGAAAAGGGCAGAGAATTACAATAGTTAGTAAAAGACTAAAACCATCATCCCAAACGAGGCTCCTGCTGCTCACTAGGCTTTGACTTTTAAGGTGGAATTTCTTTCTTGGTTCTCGTCTTCTTCCTTCTCTAACTGACCTGACACCCGTTTAACCCCTATCATGTTGAAGGAATGTCACTGTCCATTCAGGCCACACACACACACACACACACACATTCAATCACAAATGGTATGTCAGTGCACTCTCCGCCTGGAGACCTTCTCCACCTCTGCACAGCTGTCTGCCACCTGCTGTGGAGCAGCCATGCCTGCGGAAGACGCTTCGTATCGCTTAGCGTGCATTTAGCACCACTCCATGCTTGTGGAATTCCACTTTTACATGCCTTACTGCTGCTCAGCAGATGCACTGTAACAGCTGGAAGTTCTTTCCATCACTCTGTATTAATTATGGCCACTACTTGTGTATTAAAAATTGATTTCTAATGGACACTCTGCATAAGGCATGAACTATATACCAGTTAGGCTGTATTTAGCTTGCGTCTGCCTGGACATACAGCACATCCTCCATCTCCTCTGTTTGCTGTCTCTTTCCATTCTGCTCCAATGAAGCACCTTTTTTTCACCAGCGGAGTGCTCATCATGAGATATATATTCAGGTCAGATTTTCTGAGTGAAACGTGCCATTCCTTTTTACACGGACACTGAACTGACTTTTGCGAACGTGAAACACTGCGTAGATTCAAGTATTGGATTTACTGCTAAAATAATTAGTACATTAATCCGTTACTCAATTAACAGAATAATAATTGGCTATTATACTGAACTAATTGTTGGTTTGGCATTTTTCATTACTTTTTGCATTTTATAGATTAAACAAATAATACATAAATGAATCATTCAAATAATAATTATGTGTAGCCTGTAGATTGGATGTACTTCATAAACTGGCAGCTTCCCTTTTTTGTTAAGTTCATACAGGGGCCACATGAGTATTTGGGAATAGCAGATGGTTTTAAAGTCCCTTTGAAAAATATCCCTCGTGTGTTAACTTTGCTAAGTTCACTTATGTGTCATCTCTTGAATGAGTTCATTACTCGTCCCTTGGGGCAGAGCACATGGCTGATTTGTCTTGTCACGCACTTGTGTGTTCATTATTGTACATTCAACAATGAGATTCTTAAGTTTGCTCACTGTTTTGGGAAAATCGTAGCATTATGCAACGTTTCAGCCTCAGGGCGAAGCATCTACATTGGTCTTGTAAAAGGAGAGAAGAGTGATGAAGAGTCTGTCTGAGGTAGCCATGTGGATGAGGTAGCTGTGTCTTTGTCTTCCCTTTTTCTCTTTCCTGTGTCTCACTCTTTCTCATCCACACCCCGCTGTCTCACTGTTTCATTACCCACAATACGCTCTCTTGCTATTTCTCTTTTTTCTCATCTTCTCCCCCTCTACTCCCTCCACGTCTTAGAGATTGCCTTATCCGCTCAGCGAGATCTTCCTTCCTTTTCTTTCCTGTGTCATCGCCTCCAGGCTCATGCTCACCCCACCCCTGGTCTATAGGGACAATTGAGAGGAAACAAAAAGAGAAAACAGTGGAGTGGGCTGCTTGAGCTAAGAATAAGTAAGGAGAAGGGTGTTAACGTATCGACTCTGCTTTTATGGGGAACTACTCAGACTTAATTTAGGTAGCCGTTAAGTGGTCAGACCTGCCAATTTGATTTTCACCATAGAGCGAATGTGTGCACACTCTGGTCGGTAAAAGATAAATGGTGTTTTTAAACTTAATGGAAGGTTGGAGCACTTGGGAAGTGATGGTTCCAGGATGGGGTTGTGGTGTGTGTGTCTTTGTGCATGTTCAGTCTCTGTGTGCGACCTTCCACTGAATGGATGCTACATAATTCAGATGCCATTATTTTTGCAGCCTACCACTGAGAAGAACGGACAGTAGAGAGAGAGAGTGATAGAAAGAAAGTGGAGAATGTTGTCTTTGACATAACTGCATAAAAGCAACTTTGGAATAAATGTTTCTCCAAAAAAAGAATGGGTTTTTGAGTTCCTTTTTAAGCCCCAGGCGATTTCTTTTATTATACAGTGGGTTCTGAAGGGGTTTTTTACAGACCCAAACGTACCACAGATAATATAAACCAATGTTTATTCCTTTCATGGCCCACGTGAGCCCTAAGTAGCCCCAGTCCGGTCCCTCGACTGTCTACCATTTCCCCCACTGGCTCTCCCCCTTCTGCCACATTCCCTCCTTTCTCTGCACTCCCTGGCTGCAGGGGAATCACAAGACAGAGGCATGGCTATTTGAGCAGGCCTGTCACATGCTGCTTAATTCAAATAGGCGGTAATTCGCCCTTTCACTCATCCTCCCTCCCCGTCGCAAGGGCACCAACTAACCTGCATGTTACCATGGCGATAAGAGCGGCTGGGGTGGCCCAGTGTTTGTGCGCCAGCAGGAGTCCCCCCCCCCTTTTTTCCCCCTCCACTGTCGGAACAATCTGAGGCTATCTCCCACCCATCCCCCCGCATTCGTATTATCCACCTGCGCCCCACATCTCCGTCTCGTTTACTGTGTTCACCTCAATTACACCCACTTTATGCCGACTCTCCTCACTGGAATCCCCACCCCGCCTTCAGATGAGATGAGGCTCTTTGTCTCACCTTGGTGCACGCTGGCATCCATCTGTCTGAGAACAGCCATTAACACATTTACAATCCCATCTCTTAAACTGCGGCACTAAATTTTCACACCTATTTAATGGGGCACTGGAGAATCTGAGAAAGGTGAGGGGTTAATGAGTGCAGATGGCCGGTCCTTCCTTTGAAACTTGTGTATTTTCTTTTTTCCTTTGTTTTTGTCCGCCAATGTGCGGCCTTCTACATGAAAGGCATGTAGCCATGAAATACAACGAGATGAGGCACCGCGACAGATGGAGCTAAGGAGAGGAGTGAGAGTAGAGAAAAAGATGGTTTTCAGGCGGGCAAATGATAAAAACAATGATTCACGGTGCTGGAAGTACAAAATGAGTGAATATATAATAATGAACTTGCAGTTGTATTTTTGCTCTTTAATTAGCAAAGTCGACAAGAGGGGGACCAGAGGGGGATAAGAAGTGTTTTGAGGCTTCTGGAGAATATGTCAGTTTGTGATTCACCTGGTTCTTTGACTATCAGTCGTTGATATAATCCTGCAGATTCTTCCATTTTTGAATTTTAATCCCATTACTTGATTTGTGGGACACATAACATCACAGCATGAAAACAGATGGCTGCGCACCAAAAAGATTTCAGACAAACTAAAAAGGAAGAGTAGGGTGGGGTGGGGGGTGCTTGAATAAACCCATCTGCTCACAGATGGATGCAGAATTCAGTTGAGGCTGTTAGGACAATCTTGTTGCTATTTTTGTCACAGCACTCCATCTCTCTCAGAAGGTGGGATGGGGGCTAAAGGAGGAATGAGAGGGAGAAGTAGCTGCAGAGATGTATGAGGAGGCGTCTGCTGTCCAGCTGCACATCGTGGGTGCAGCTGCTCTTGTTTGTGGGGCTGGTGGAGGCACATCCATTTGGTTTCTTTTTTAGTTTTGTCTTATTGTTGCACTAATCACAGTAACTGTTGATTAGTTTGAAATTGTACTTTGGAGTAGAATATTCTTACGTCATGACACTCTGAGACATTTAGCACAGGACAAAGGTGTTTTTCAACGGCTATTTATCTGATGAACCTTTGAGATTTGGTACAGAGATGTTTGTTAAATGGACGCCAATCTTCATGGTAACACTTAGGCTTATAGTATGTTAGCTTAAATTACTACAGGGAGGCTAGCATTGTCATCAGTGTGCAAAAGGGTCTTGGACACCACAATTAACACCAAGGACCCCCCGAAGACGACAAAAGCCAATTTTAAAATGAAGCTAATTATTTACTATTTATTTACTATTTTCATGTTTAAATATTGAAAGGTGAACAACATTAACAAAATGATGGCAGTGAACAGGCAGGTGATGACGTGGTTACCGTGTCCGGTGTAACTCAAAACATCCTGACTCCTTTGCTGTTCGTGATGTCGCTGCTGTTCGTGATGTCGCTGCTGTTCGTGATGTCGCTTCTGTTTGTGATGTCATTGCTGTTCGTGATGTCGCCGCTGTTCGTGATGTCGCTGCTGTTCGTGATGTCACCGCTGTCCGTGATGTCACTGCTGTTCATGATGTCGCCACTGTTGTGTTGCTACATTTACTTAAGTAAATGATTTGCTTTCACCACTGTGTACCTGTTAACTTGTTACTGATGTACAGCACATTGAGTTTACTTGTAATTAAATGTGCTACATACACACATGTATATGATATATTAACAAAATGAAATGGGTAAGTGAACCAACAGGCAAATTTCCCCAAAACTAAAATTACGTAAAACTTGCTGGGAAGCATTAGTCATAAGTGACCTTATGTTCCAGGTCAAAATGGTTTTCTTTGCTTGAGGCAAAACATGAGCTCTGATATGGCTTTTTGTTGTTTGTTTGTGACTTAGTTGCATCATGTCATCTCTTCCTCCCCTTCTCTCTCTCTCTGTAGTCTCTCATATTCCTGGGCTGTGTGGCGGCTGCAGGGCTCGGCCTCAATCTGCTGTGTCTGGCCATCTACCTCAGCTGTTTGTGCTGCTGCCGCAAAGAGGAGGAAGAGGAGAGCAAGAAGCCCAACTCCTGCTGTGTCACCTGGTCAGCTGTCACTGCCGGCCTCATCACATGGTGAGAATATGGAGACTCAGACAAGATGTTATGACTAACTGCTGATTTTAGTGCACACACACTCTCTGCTGATGTCTGCCACTCTGTGTGTTTTCCCATTTTTTATTGGTCATTCAGTATTCCTAACAGGGAGCTGTACATGATGTTTTCACTGCAAAGACTGTTTCTGCACATTCTGTATACCCACATGAGATCTTATTAGTTTATAGTGCGTAGCCACTTTATATCTGTCCACACTGTATGGTTGTTTGTCTCTGTTTTTCCCATTTGTATTCTCGAGGTGTTCGGGGTCTCTCTTTCTGGTCTACATACCTGTCAGTCTACCTTCTATTTGCAGTTCTGCAGAAACTTGTGGTTTGGGTTCACAATAGCACTGGCAGTCTTCTTCATTCTGTTCCTTTTGATAAAATCACTCTTTGATCTGTATCTTCCAAGCCTCTTTTACCTGTTAGACTGTGTGTGTTTGATATGGATGGAATCTTTCAGATAATCCTGTCTTTGATTTGTACAAGCAGTGTTTTCCTTGAACATCAATCTGGACATGTTAGCATTCCAAGCTATGGCCTCTGGTTTGAGGGGATTTTGGCACAATCCTCTTGTAATTCACCAGCCCTGAGTTTGTATTTGCATAAAACAAAAAAGCATTACTTAGCATTCTAACTAATTATCCCATTGTCGTGGGAGAAGCCATCCTGATGTAGGTGTATTATGAATAATCTGCTGGCAAAGTGTGATTGTGTATTACTGCCAGTGACGACCAACTGGAGACACGTTTCTTCACCTTGATGCCTTGAACCTCTAGATAGGATGCGCCAACAAAGAGGTGCAGGAATGAGTCCTAAAACACGGAAATGAGTTCGCACTTCCAGTTTCCTCGTCTGGAAGCCAATTGGGTTTCTTGAAATGGTTTTTGGTTGGATGCCTGAAAGAAGGTCTGTGGTTAACACAAGCTTAAGAGGTTTTCACGTTTTGTTTTGCGATATAAAATGTGCCAGTAAATAGCCTACACGTGAATTTTGAAGCTCTTATGTGTCTTACAAAAGGCGGCTAATTGAGACTACAGAGGGTGTCAGGGACATCAAACTCATCTACTCACTTGCCCTTTACAGCCTCGTTATGTTTATACTCGCACTCTTGCAAACCTCAAACTTTTCAAAAGGCTTTTGTAGAAGAGGTGAGCACTTGAATTAAAAAAACAAGTTGGCAGCTCAGTGGTGGTGACGCTGAAGCCATGTGACCGTGGTGTTATTAGTTTATAGCCTAACGTTAGCTTTTTACTTCTGCTGATTGCATTTACGCTTCAAATATCATAAAAGTGGTGTTCATTTGTGAAGATTATCTTGCTGAAGAAAACGTGTAAGTATCATAAACCGGTGTTGCCACAGAGTTTATTTTCTGCAATAATCCAAACCGGGAAATAATAATCCCGGAAGCCAGGGCTTCATCCCTGCAGCCCTCTACTGAGACTGCAAAATAAAATGACAAAAAGGACGTGAAGGAGGATATGTTGGGCTCAGTTTGAGACAAATGCAATAACCCCTCTGTTGAGTAGCTTAGAATGCTGTATGTTACTTTAGGGGCAGACATAAAAATAACAAGAGAAAACAGAGAAACATCATGAGTTATAAGAATATATCAAAGTATTATAGGGATTATAAAATAAAGTACATGAAGGTCACCATATCTTAGTCGATAGGAATATAATATGAAGATCACACACGTCTTGAATCTTAGTACAGCTCAGAAATTATAATGGATTCTTTAAACCCTTACAACACTTTAAATAACATTTCCCCCAGCATGATGTTCACCTGAACTAGCAGACTACAAAGTTTATCAACCGTAGACTATTTACTTTGCTTCTATAAAAAACCCTGTTTACTTTGTTGGATGGGTAATGCAACCCAAATAATGGAAAGCAGGCTGCAGGTTTCTTATGGTGAGTAAAATTACAGTTTTTACACCATTTGTACAGATATTGTGACAACATCACAAGACAGAACAGAAAGTCATCTATAATTAATTTAAAGCTTAATTAATTTGTTCAGTAAGCCACTTAAATGGTTAAAGTTAGGCTATTTTAAAGGATGAGAAATTGTTCCTCATTTTGAAGATGATATCTCACCCAGTGTTTGCCCTCAGATTTAACAGCGGAGGAGCGATGCAGTAGATATGATTTGTTTTGGCTGGAGGCTGTTGTATGGTCTATGGTGAACTGAAAACGTTCCTGATGGGAAATGACATTATGTTTAGCTGTGGTGAAGATGAATGGTATCAGTATAATAGCCCTTAGCTGGTACACAGACAACCTAAAGCCATCATAATTCTTTTACTTAGATCAAACTTTTCATTCTGTTAACAGTCTGCTGCAGTGTCAAACACATGGACTGATGCAACATAGTCAGCACTTATGACCATATAGAAGCTATTAGGTCAGTTAATGAGATGTGCTCTCCCCACAAAGTAGCTAATTGAATTTGTTGCCAGAGGAGCAGATACTTCTCTCAACCATGTGACAGTCATGTTTAGCAACCAGTGGGGAATATTAAATTAAGCCTCAAGCATTATCGTGCATCTATCTTTTTTCAGAGAAGGTTCATTGTTACATGGAAACACACAGTGGTGTCATGGTTGTGTAAATGATTTTGAAAGCTCTGCAGCACTGCAGGTTAAAGCGTGTCTTCTGTACCATCTGTAGGTGAATCCCAGTAATGATTTACATCCCCTTTCTTCTTTGTTATATTTTTGTGCCCAGGCCCACATCTACTGAGTGCAAAATGTGAGAAAGTAAAATGAAATGCTTTCACAATGCCTTATCCAAAAGAGGTTTTAAAAAGAAACATTTAAAATATTGAACCCGCTCGATTCAAGGCTAAATGCTGGTTGCTAAAAGCAAGATGACGAAGGTTCTGTATGCCATATTGCCTTTGAATCACTACTTGGAAAAATAGCACTAAAACAATAATCATGTAACACTTTGCTTGATGTCGCAAGATGCATATATTCAGTGATTTCTCTCTGCTAAAGGTAGCAAATGGCTTCTGTTACCACCCAAGTCAGCCAGTCTTTGTTACGTGATATTTAGTTATTTATGTGCAGTTACTTAAAATGTAGAGTGACTCAAAAGTTGTAGCCCTTCTCACATTAAAGATGTATGTGGCAAATTCAAAATTAGAAGAGTGAAAATACAGCTGCAAGCACCAACGAGCAGAAGCCAAGGACTATGGGAACTGTGGGCACTGTTGGGTAGTGGATTTGATTTTAAACCTGTTTGTACAAAATGTATCTCCACTTTAAGACTGTTTACAAGAACAAGAAATGTTTCATGCTTAAACCCCTAAAAATGATTGACCGTTAGCAACAGTAGCTGCCCTCAGCCTGGCTTAGTGAAATATAGACTGTAAATATAGTACCCCGGAAAATATACAAACACATTGTTCTTTAACTTCTCTATCCTGCATCCCCACTGACTCGAACTTTAAAAGTCCTTTTATACACTCACTAGCCTATTTAAAACCACACAACTATAAAACACTAAACAAAACAACATCTACAATCTAACACACAAACTCTTTTGCAAAAATGTGGGGAACTGTTCTTTAGTGGAAAAGTGGAAAGGCTTGTGTGCTAGTAAAAACTAAATGCAATAAAAAAGGGGGCTACGTGCAAAGGAAACAGACTTAACGAATAAAGATCTCTGATAAGGTGTAAATTTGTAACTAAAACTGGTCTACACCACCTGTCCTTCTGTCCAGCACCTACTAATCATCGCGGTTGGATGTCGGTGCTTTGTCAAATGAATACAATACAACATACATTTCCATCACGTTTTCCACATTGTTTTTTTAACACACTTTTAAATAAGTATTCTTGTTGTGCCCTCTTCTTCTTCAATGGTTTAATGTCACCTGAATTGGCACCAACAGCTGTTTGCACAACTCCTGATATTTGCATAGCAGTAGTGGACGGAAATGCACATTCATTTGCATTTTCCTTTGTCTATTTTCTGGAATTTTGGTTAAAATCTGCATGGAAACTTGACTTATTTTGAATGGACTGAATGTACAATATATTGAATGAGTAGAATTTCATCCTCCTTTTATTGTGTCAAGGATTGAAAAACTTTTTTTAAATTTTACATATGTGTAACTACTTCCATACACCCTTTTGAGAGGTCTTTGTGGAATAAAGTGTAAGTCTGGTCCCAGCTTGTTGATGATTTTGTGACAGAGCTGGTCTTCAGACAACCAGCTAAACAAAATCATATTCATCCGTCTGGTCTTCACTAGCCGCTCAGGCTTTAAGTGGGAACCTTTGTAGTGTAATACACAGTAAACAATAGCGGTATAAATGTGTCATACATGTATCTTAAACTTTGGTCTTGATTTAAAGATCTTACATGGACTTGACTTGATAAGTTGTAAGACTTTATATTGTGAGATGAAAGAAATGGGAGGAAGCATCCTGTGGGAAATCATCTCTCCTTCATGTGATTCCCAACTTTGATTGTGTCAGTCTGCTGGACGTGCCCACATGATGGCCCAGTGGATGTAGGATTGGACTTGGGAACAGAAAAAACTGGCTTCATTTTAATCTCATCAGTCCAGATCTCATCAGTCCAGATCTCATCAGTCCAGATCTTTTTACCCTCACGTCTCTTTCCTATGTCTTCTTTCATAATCATTTGACTTCCTGTCCCTTCATGCTCAGTCTTGTTCGTCCTCCCCTCTTCCTCCTGTCTCTGCTTAAAGTCTTGCCATCCTCCACTCTAATTATGTTTGACAGTGGCTGCAGCTGATATGTCGTCATGTCCATTCTAATTAACACTGATGAAACCAGAGCAGATGTCAGTCAGCTGTGGTGGCAGCCCTGCCCCTGGTGAAGCACATTAAATGTGTAATTATACTGTAATGTAAGCTGCTCTTGAAGACATCTGGACTCATAGTTTGGTTTACTAAAATATAACCATGATACATTGCACTTTAAATATAGAGATAAAGTTCAAATAGAAACCCAATTTTGCTTTACTGGCATGGTCACAATTAAGTCCAGTATTTCCAAAGCAGTTGTACATAGTTTACAATGTATGTAGTATATTTTTTATTATAGAAGGTCTCAAAAGTTAGTAGTGCCCTTCATTCCTATCAATGTAGGCTGTGAGTCCATCATCCTAAACATGAACTGTCAGTTACTGGTCACAATGAACAATTGTGGGACAGCAAAAAGGTGAATGAAGCACCCTTAAGCACATTATGTCAAAATGTGCAGAACGTGCAAGTGTATTTTTTCTTTATTTTTTTTCTACACACAAGGTAACTAACTCCTGTATTGCAACTGTTTACAGGTCTTAGGGCATCTGGAATGAAACCAAACCTCCTGTTGGTTGTGCTACTTAAAGTCGTGATACGTTTTTAGCTCTGAAAATTGAGATGTAAGCATGAAAGATTTAGAAAGGAGCTATTGTTTTGTATTATAGGCTTACTACATATTACGTGGATTTTGGGGGTGGCCCTTGCTTAGCATTCAGGAGGGCAGAGTAAAGTCTAAAATTCATCCATCTGTATTTGTCATCTCAGGAGAGTCATCGCTGCCATTCTGAGGCAAAATCTTCAATCTTCAAAATATTCAAACATGTCTGAGTCTATTTGTAGTTTCTGCTGCAGGACAAAGCTTTTGGTTCCTTTTCTGAATTCCCCTCAATGTCTTTTACCTATTTCATTCTTCAACATGACAGTTTGGACTTTAGCTCAGTACATGCCTACTCAAATTTATGATATTCCTTCTCTTTGAATTAGACTGTAGATATTTCAAGGAGCAGCACTAACAGAACTAGAAGGACAGAGAGAGTGAGATATTCTCTCTTTTTGCAAATGCCTCTCAGTCCTCCCACTTTCCTTATATTAATTTGATTCTAGCCTTATAATATTTGCATGGTTCAAAGAAGTCCATGTTTCTCCCGGCTGCTTTTACCCAATGCATTTTCTACGTCTGTGGCATTAGAGGATCTGTTTGGACTCACTGAGATGAAAGGAGAGCAACTCCCGAGGTGTTTTTTTCTTTTGTAGTGTTTGGTGGGGAACAAAAAAGAAAATAAATAGCAAATAAAATGTGCCAGTGTATGCATCATCAGTGGATTATTATTAAATGTTGGTGCAGGAAGCACAGCAGATCTTCTCTTATGTGTTTTCTGTCTTGCTCTCTTTGTCCCATTGTCCTGCTCTCTACTTTTGTCATATCATATCATTGTAAACTGTCTGTCTCCCTGCCTGCTTATATACAGTTTACACTGTCTGCTTGTATCACTGTCAGTCTGTCTTTTTCGCTCTGTTTGTATCTGCCACTTCCTGTCTTTCTTCCTGTCTTTTTTTTATGTGTACTGTCTTTAATGTACCCCTTTACGGTGCCTCTCTCTGAGGGTTATGTTAGTCCTGCAGAGTGGGTGGTTTACCTGCAGGGGGTCAGTTAATGAGACTCTGTCATTGTTGTACTAATTAGGAAAATAGCCCCTGTTGTTCTGCTTCACCTGCGCTCAGCACCGACCACCACACTGATACACAGCTACACAAGCTCTGCCAGACTTCAGCAGGTCCAGGATTTATACTCTTCTTTTCTGCTTAAATCTTATCCGGAGCATCAGGGAGGAATCCACAAGGTTAAGGATACAGCTCATAGAGGACTCATTTAGGCTGACTCCTGCTTACCCTCTCTCTGGTGTTGACCTGACCTGCCTCTGGCCTTCATCTGGAGCACATTTAGTGAATGTGACAGTGGTGGTTTATAGCAGTGATTCCCAACCTACTTCAGCAGTTGCTTGGGGGGTACTTGGAAAAGCTTGTGGAGTAGAATCAGAAGTTAGAAACATATTCTCTTTAACATCTGAACAACATGTGTGTGACAGAGTGCATAAAAAGTAGATTTAATGGATAAAACAGTTGAAATAGTTAACTTAAACATAAAAAAAAAAATGTTAATGATAAATAGTAATTCAAAAATTGTTGAAAACATTAAGATAAATGTATTGGATACATTTTGATTCATCTAAAAGTAATGGATTTATCAATTAATATTTAAATAGTTTGCTAAAAGTAATGGAAACATCTTGAAAACGCTGGGTGATGCGTAACAATAATGGGTACATGGTTGAAATTAATTGTAAGATAGCTGTAAGAGAATGTGATGAATAAGAGATGAGAGAAAGCTGAGTTGATGTTTTGTAGTTTATTAGATAAATGACGAAGCAGCCTTGAATTAGGTAAAATATTGATCTTTAATATATCAAAGTTAAATACCCCTGTACTGTATCTGTTTGACTAGGCAGTGATAGTTAAGCACTATTCCTCCTTGTTTTATGTTAAGAGACATCATCAGATAATGTAGTGAGTTCTGAGCCAGTCTGAGCCAGTGTATGAGGTAGCTATAACCAGTGTAATCCAGAACAACGGCTCTGCAATAATCACGCTTTTATAGCTGTGAGTCCAATGTGTTGATTCATTTCTTCGGTCATTTTGGAGGCTATATTTTGTGCTGCTGTTGAAATGTATTGCGTCATATTGAAAGAGGTCAAAATATTATTAGAAACTGCTTTTATTTTATAATGCAGTATAATTCAACAACTCCATAAACTGCAGCCTCCTAAATAACCGCATGCAGATGGGCGATAAAATAAAGGACAAACCTGAATAAATGCAGATGTTTGGAAAACATGTTTGGATGTTTTAAGATCCTTCTCCTCACATTCAAAGCGCTCAATGGTCAGGCACCATCATATCTCAAAGAGCTCATAGTACCTTATCACCCTACTAGAGCACTGCGCTCTCAGAATGCAGGGTTCCTT